>APFE030299197.1:157135-199139 GCA_000404065.3 Pinus taeda
TCCTCAGTATGAAGTCCCAACTAGACCTCACATTGTTTGAAGCAGGGGCCCCATTCGGATAATAGGCCTGACCACCATTAGTATTAGGGATTTTTCTTGGTTGTAATTATCATCATTAGAGACCATCCAGGAAATATTTGAAAGAAGCAAGTTGACATCGTGAGACATACAATTTTAATGTATATAAGGTACTTTCATGGAAGGGAAAGAGAGAGTGAGCCTCTAGAATAAAACTAATATTACTGCCCTAAACGAGACACACAAGAGCATGGAAATAATCATTAGTTAACCCATAAAGTAGATCACAACATAAAAATGATTATAAAATCAAGTTATAATACACATCCAAGATGATGGATACCAACACCAACGAAATAGTTCATTTTAATTAGTATGTGTAAACATAACCATACACTACAATCAATGAACAAATAGTCTTACAATCATTCACAACATATGCATGAAAGTGTGCCAACTCTAAGAGCTTCATATATTAAGTGAAATTTCCAAGATACATGATTACAACAGTGAAAAAATAGCCCCAATAGTAGAACATTAAGTCATTAATTGATCCTTTCTATAGGCCATTCTGTCACATCTACTCAATAGGCCTGAAAACTGGATCAATCAACATACATGAACACTTTTTCATATTCCCTTTGAAAATACCTAAGCATCATTTCTCCAAAAAAATTGTGTTCCTGGGTCTATTTGCTAAAAAACCATGTTTTTAGGCCCAATGCACTCTGTGTTCTTGTCTACCATTGTTGGGTATAAGTTTCATACCTAAGCATTGTCACTGATCAACGCATGTTGCTCCCCTCTATAGGTGTGCTGATTCTAGAATTTCAGGAATTTTTATTGTTTTTTTAATCTTCATCTTCCAGAAGCTTCTAAGGTGGTGTCAACTATTTACCATGGATATAGATCTCAAATTCAATTTTAATCCTACCTTAGTGGTATTATCTCTTATCCCTTGAGCTTATCCTCCCCCATAAGTGGATCTCAAATCTAGATTGGTAAATCCTAAACTACCATGTTTACCTTATAAATTATTGCCTCCCATGGACTTTCATTTGGATTTTGGAGATTATTAGGTTGGCTTTTGGAGATTGCTAGTGCCCTCATCCTGCTTCTTTGAGCTTAAGGAATAATCATCCATTTTCATTAGGGTTGAGTGTGAATGTTTGCTTTGTGACAAGGAAGGACTTGTCAAGTGGGGAAACACATCTACAAAGTCAAATTATACACATGGTTGTAAATCTCTCCTTTATTTATTAATTTAAAAAGGATCATGTTTCCTATACTTGTGTTATGTTTATGCTCTTGTATTTCAATGCCATGTTGACTCATTGACTAGAAACATTGGATTATGCTATGTAGATATTGTAGTTCCTTTTCTTATTTAAGTCCTTATTGCAAGTTCCATTTATAGTGTGTGGAGCTAGGATTGGAGCTTATGGGAAAAATGGAGAGGAGGACTTGTTATGAATTCCAAGTAGGTTCCTTTTACATATTCCAATCTCTTTAAGGAAAACATTGTCTCTTTTTGTCCTCTATTGTTCGAGATCAAACCAATAAATCTAGTGAATTCATTTTTGTCAGCAGAAGTGAAATTCAATATAACAAATTGGCGACTCCACTGGGTAACGATATTTCCATTAGTGACTTCCTTGACCTTAGCATTTTTTCACCTCTTAAAGCGATCTTAATTTACTTATTCTGACAATGTTTGACCTTAGGAAAACACATTTTTGATCTTGGTCGTGTTTCTTGTGTTGCGTTTTGACCAAAATATTCCCAAGACATTCTATGTTCTGAGACAGAGCACCCCAACACACCTCTTTTTTATTTTACCTACGATGCAGTGCACTGTTTCCTATTTTGCACCTGCGTTGATCATGTAGGACGCAAAAGATTTGTACTTTTCTTCCTTGCTCTTTCTTCTTCTTTGGTCCAACAATTTTTCCTTGAGTCTCTCAGTTTGTCTCTGTCTCTAAAAAATATACGTTATGTTTTATTTTGATTTTAATAGCCTTTGATGAGAATTTCTTTAGATTTTTCTTTGTTCCTATTAATTAGATATTTGGTGAACATTTTTCTTGATAATTGGTTGGCTTGAAAAAATTGATATTACATTCATATTCAGTGTGATTTATTTTATTAGTTACCTAGCTGCATCTTAGTTTTTATTTCATTTGAAGATTAAGAGGAAAGACAAGAAAATTTTCATTATTTTAATCTTATATGGTTTTGAATTTAAATTGGAATAGTTGCATTAAAAATACCTACTTAGGAAGTTTTGTTTGGTCCATTATTATGTGTAGCATAACTCTTTATTTCTTCCCTTCCGTGGATACAATTTCATTGAAAATAAAAGAATTCTTATTATCATGCTAGATTGCATTTTAGGTAATTCAGGTAAATTCCTTCTATGAGCCTTGAAACTGAAACTTAATTCAAGATCAACTGTAAAAGTTACTCAATCAATATAAGGAGCATTTGGAACATTAACAACACACCCAGAGGTCTAGGCTAGAGACATGTTCCAGCATTTTTAAACATAGGATATGTCATTACATGTCTAAGTTACATTCTAGAGGTAGTTGGTATTCCACATATGTAAGTGTATTAGATTTTTCTCCATGTACCTTCGGGTATATTGAATGGCGCTCCATGCAAAATACGTATATGGGAATGCTTCCTATCATACATGATGCATGAGACAACACTACTATATACTGTGCTTTCATGCACCTCCAGGTATATTTTGGAAGTCCCCTATAGGTTGCTATCCTGCTATAGGTAACTGAGTCAGACGCCTTGTGTACTGTGATACACCGAACACAACATTCGGGGATAGTTACTGCATGTACTGGAAACGGTATTCTATAATTCATAGTTTCTTGGTAAACCATTTTTCCCTAGTTACTCCTATTTTGTTTTATTTGTGTCTTTAATTTCTAAAATTAATTAATTGACTGTAGACCAACACCCTCACCATGAAATAACTCCTTCGTAGAACTTAGGTTGAGACTAATGGAAAAAATTCTTGAGTCCACCAATGAAGGAAACCCCTTTGATGGGAATCCTGGTCCTTTTCCTTCTTTTCAAAATATTGGTGCTCCTTATATGGTAATGTTGTCCTTTCCCAGATTTACCATTGGTTTACCAATTTGGTTATTTTTGACCTCTTTGGTTCCGAATGTCCAAACTGATTCTCGACCAAGTAGTCCTCCACCTGAAAATCATCAATGTCAAATTGATCCTAAAATTGACGCTTTTCCTTCTTCACCTACTATTTCTTCATCCCTTTCTTCCTATTCGCTTGGTGAAAGTCTTGATTCTAGTAACAAGGAAACTAAGAAGAAGAAGAAAAGGGCGAAGAAGGAGAAGCGAAATGAGAAGGGGACAACCAAGTAAACATTTCTATGAATGTGTTGATGGTGTTGGACCTGCCAACATGTCAGGGGATCTCCCTGGAAAGAAATCCCAACTAGACCTCAGACTATTTGGTGTAGAAGTCCCAGCAGTGGGTCGTATGGTATCGCCTTGACCACGGTTTCACACAGAGGTAAGTAAGATGTACTTGTTGGTAGAAAGGGTTTGACATGCACAAAAAGTCAAGGAAGGTACATGAATGGTTCTAACACATGAAAGGTGGAATGAGTGTGCCCCTTGGAAACCTGTGTAAACATGCAACTTGGAAGGGAACACACGAGCAAAGATGCATCACGAACTGGAAGGCAAGCGAACCAACAATCCAAAGTGATGGTTAAACCAACAACACATCTCAATAGGATTCATACATACATATACATACATGCATAAGCAAACATATACATATATCATTAGAGTAACCAAGTTAACTGAAATCCAATAACAACATATGCATGAAACGTGATGGCTCTATTATATTACAAAGTGAAAGTTCTAATCATACAATACAACCATGACCAACCACTAACCTCGATAATGGAATGCTACAGTCACTATCTCCTGCTCCTCTAAAGAGATGTACTAGATCTGCACTATGGAGAAGCCAAGGCTCATTACAATACTCTCCAAGCTTTCTCTAAGATACTCTTATTAGAAGCTTGACTGCCCAAAATCTCTTAAAATGAGTTATGAGGTACTATAAATAGAAAAGGGCGGGGTGACCCTTGACTCCCCCCTTTGTGACTCTTCACCAACCCTCATGACTCTTCAACTACTCTATGACTATTACATTCAACTATCTATACTTAGACTTCCACTTTACAAGATGTTACACACAATCTACACATGTACCCATGTGAGACAAAATAGGCTTGAGCAAGCCATGCAAGTTACCACTAACACTCAGACTGTTGTGGTAAGACCAACTCTTTGACATCCTTGAGATGATCGGTGGTGGTGAACTGATGCCAATCTTGGTCATTCGTGATGGTGTTCATGTGCTCAATGGTGACATCCTACTGAAAGCGAACTCTTGCCTCTGTTGCATTCGGGTACATCGATAAGACTCCTCTATCCAACTTGTTTGATTACATGTGTATCACTGTCTTGAGTGCAAATTAACCAATAGCATACTGATGCATAGTGTCTTTGTTGATCTCCAAGTGTGTACTGGTGACTATGCGCATTGACTTGTCAACATACATGTTCAGCTCCAGTTGGACTTGGTTGTTGTCTTTGCCTCGGTGAGCGTGCCGATGGGTGGGATCGCATGCATGCGTATAATGACATCCATGCTCGTGAACACCCTTGCATGCGATCGATGACACTGCTCACCCTGTATGCTCTATGCCAGCTGTTGTGCTGGCTTGATAACATGTATGGGTGCAGTTTCATCAGTATGTGTATGTTAAGCCTCTTGTTGTACCTGTTCTTGCTACAAGTTTGTCTCTCATCTGTTTAGCTCCTGTTCTTCCTTGAGTTTCCACTTTAGCACTTGCAACTCCTTCTCTGTTTCTCTCTCTACCTTCATGTGATCCTCTTGTTGCATGGTCGCCTCATAGCCTCAATCTCCAAAGCTGCTTTCATCACAAGTGGATTTGCTTGAACTTGTAACTTTTCCTTGCCTCTGTGCTGTCAACAACCTTACCCTTGCATTTGTCGCATGCAGGTGTGCTACCTTCTACTGATGCTGATGGTGCTTCTTGCTGTGATGTTGCTGGCATTTCATCTTGATATCCTTGTCCATGAACAACTTGATGTCTTCATAGATAGGCAAGTTGATAGACACTTGATTGACTTCATCCCTAGTTGCGCTCTCAATAGTGTCTTTGACTTTGATCTCCTAGAATCCATTGTACCTGTGATTCTAAGAGGCAGATGAACACCTGTGATACCTAGATACATCGAAACACTCATGGAAAGAAATCTGTCAGTTGAAAACCAAAACAAATTGGAGGAATGACATGCAACATACCTGTGTGACTGTCTATGAAGATTGCACAATTTTCACCACGAGGCTTGGAGACTGACTACCAAAACTGCACAAGGAACAATTCGGACTACTGGGAGGTTGACTGACTACTGGAACTACACAATGCATGGTCCATCCTAGCCTACAGAGGACTGAAACTATGCAATGCGCAATTTTCGTCACTAATGACATGCAAACTAGTAAACTGCATTACGTAGTTTCTAGGGCCAACAAGGTACTGCCTCCCAGAATAACGCAATGCAAGACTGGAGGTTAGTGCTGGGCCAGACTTGTGCAATTTTTGGAGGGAAGGCAAAGCCTTCACTTCTAGAAATGTGCAATTCTATCTAGGAAAGGCATTTCCGGGCCAAGGCAGCCTAAACCCGTTGACGGGCGACTGAAAACATGAGAAGTTTGAATGCATGGTGAAACTGAGTGTAAATAAGAGTGAAGATCATGCATACAAACAATAAGTTCAGGATTTAGAGAATGGGAAAGCATGCATGTGTGTGAAGCGAGCCACCGCAATGGCGACTGTCAGTTCAAAACAGTATCATGCATGAGACAACAATAAGCTGCAAATGAAAACTAAAATGGTGCTTCTACAAGCTAACATACATTAAATTGACAAAAAGCGCTCACTGAAATCAAGTAGAAAACACTTACACAAAGCGAAACACAAAAAGCGACAAAAACACAATGCAAGACATGAGAAGTAGACTCACCTTGAAACAACTAAGTTGAAAGTGCCGAAGACTCCTAGATGTAGTGTGGGATGTTAGAGTTGTAAGATCAATATGAGGAATGAGCTTTACAGTGCCCGGTTCATAAGTTTTGATAATATCGAGGTTATGACGTGCATGACACAAATCTAGGAAAAAGCGACACTTGGCGAGAGGTTTCTAAATTGATCGTTGCATGTAACCCCAACTACTAAAAATAGATCCCTAAAATTAGGGATGCCCATTTGCATGATTCCTTTTTCTATTTCGGGAAAAGAAACCCATGCATGAAAATTAGTTTTGCTCAGTCTCGGAGGGAACCGGTTAACCTTGAAGGTACATGCATTGGTCTGTGAACCTGGGATGAAAATTTGTGCAGTTTTTGGGCTGAGCTGGGCTGACCGTCCTTGAGGGATTGTGCAATTTCTGAGGTCAACAGGTGATTGTCTCCTAGAATTACACAGTTTCTGGGTTGAGCTGCAGTGTTGGGTCAGATTGCCTAGTTTTCTAAAGGAGGACTGCCTAACTATTCTACATAATTATGGAGCCTAGTAGGCTGCCCAAATAATTTGAGAAATTTATGGAGGGAAGGCTAGTTTCCCTCCAAAATTGCACAATTTTTTGGGGGAGTGTCTCAACTAGAAAATAGTCTATGTCCAGAATGGAAACCTGTGAAGGGAGTGAAGCAAATTGACACGCATAGGTTGGAAAGCCACTAAAAAACCAATGAAACCTATGTATTTGAATGTGCAAGACTGTTACAGGACTATTTGGGCACATCACTCCCAACATTTAGATCAGTACAACTAGGACTCATCAAACCTTGATTTAGTTGTTACATGCCCTAGACAAGTCATCACATTGAATGCTTCCTTCCATGAAAGTTTCCTAGCCTGAAGCCTTGCTGAAATGCCTCCTTAGGACACCAACATAGCCTTGGTTAGGGATAAATGCACTGCAGAGCAGGCAGGCTCATTCAGGCGTGCACTACAATGCACTTAGGCTCTCTTTGACCTGTGCTGGGTGAGATTGAGCGAAATTTGCATAGGGTTCTAGGAATATTCCTTGATACTAGATCATTCTAGAAGGATCCCATCTCTTATCGCCTCCTATGAGCTCAAAATTGGATAGGCTAAGGATCCATTAACCACCTATCCTCTCATCCCTTGCTCCATGGAAACTAAATCCATGTTTGGAAATCCATTCAATACCCTCATTTATGACAAAACCACCCCCATTTCCTATAAATTGACCACTCATCATAGTGATCAGGGGGCTAGGATCTGAAGTTTGTAAGGAAATTCTGTTGGTTTGAGAATTGAGTTCATGTCAAGCAATGTTATGCTGCTGGATTGGTGTGCTTTTGATGTGGCGAGGGTTGGAATAAAGCTGGAGGAGTGGCACAGGATCGAACTGTATTGGGTGATACTCTTCCTTCTACACTAATAAAGAGTTTATTCCTTTTCTCATATTTTTGTACACATCTATGATGATCATGTGTTTCAATGTCCTTGATTCCATTGGATTATAGTATATAGATCATGTATGCTTTGATAGTTTGTTGTTTCTGTTTCTCTTGATACAGGTACCAATTGAGCGAGTTTAGTTTAAGTGGGAGTGACAGGAGCGATTCAAAGGGGATTAAGGAAGAGAAAGACTACAAGTAAGTTCCTTCATCTCATATTTCTACTATAGGAAAAGGTTAAACTACTTTCTTTCTATTGTTCTAGGTGTAGCTACCCAACTAGGGAAAATATGTTTATCCATAGATGAAAATTCCATATAACAAAGACATGCTGCTAAGGATGGTTGGTAGGGAGGCTCCAAAATGAATCTAAGGAAAAATTTTGGAGGGATGTTATAGCCGCTACAACACTTGGTAGCACACTGGTAGATGTACATCTCTCTGCATGGACCTTGTTCATGTAAAGAAAGTCTAACACCTTTGGAAGTATTGTTTAGTTCTCTGATCATCTCGTCTTCCACACTTGCTTGATTGTAAGATGTAGCATCCGCCATACTCTTGATGGGTTGACACACATTCAAATCCAAGCCAACAGAGTTGTTTCACTTGGGATGAGGGGTATATTGGTGCACAAGTCACATGATAGTCAGAGTTTAAGTTTTCATCTCTGGTGTTGCTCCGCTGCTAGTAGACCTCGACAATACCTCGGCGGAGTCATGCAGGAACACAAGCATCACTCTGCTGCCAACGAACTTGGTCAGTACCTCGATGAAGTTGCTTGCATCACCTCTCTGCGCAGGCAACTTTTCTCTTCTTTTGCCTTATTCATTTTCATTCATCTTTTTTCGAAATTTTTCACATTTTCTTTTCAAAACTGTGCATAACACTTATTCATTTCAGAGGCAGAAGAGGATCCCGACTTATTGAGAGTAGAAGAGGTTTTTCCTTCAGAGAATTAGTTTGCATATACCTCTGATGTGCTTGTTAAGGTTTTCCCCCTCACCTTACTCGACTGGGCTAACAAGGATTGACCCAAAAACAACCGACTAGAGTAGGTGACACTAGTTAGCACACAAGCATTGTGTTTTCACCAAACTTCACCGTGAACAACGTGTATTTTCCATTGATTTATCATGGATTGAAGACAACAAGTTCTTCATACAAAAGCCAGACAATAGATAGCCAAGTATTGATAATTGCATAAGTCCTCTTGTATTTCACCCAGCTTGCTTCAAGAATGATACATGGTTTCATGCGAAAATAACCTATGAATGTAAACAAGCAAGTAAACAACAAAATAAAGAAAATGCAGAAGTAAATGCATAAGCATAGAGAGTAAGAAAACAAGCAGGAAAACAAACAAAAATGTAAATTAAGAATCAAACATGCATACAAGAAAACAAACCCAAAGAAAACACTACTCCTACTCCTAAGCTAATGGTGCATGGGTCTAATCATGTAAAGTGATACTTCCAATGTAGCCATTGGTGCATTGGTTGACCCATGTCGGTGAAGGCATGGTTTGCGAAAAGTAAAACTGTGCGAATGAGAAAAAATGAAGTCAAACACACTCCGAGATTAAATGTGTCCACAAAACATAAGTGAGTGCCAACACATAACATGAAATCTGTGGACTTACCATGGTTCTGTGCTACACTGTGTGCAGATGTTAAGTGTATACATTCTCCTAACTATGACATGCAAGAAAATGTGAGAAAGGTAGACCACTTACATTGCGCAAGTGTGCTTGCTGTGTAAGATTCCTCCAATGCATGAGTGATGGGATCATGTAGTTCGAGTGGAGGAAGCGAAATCTAAGTGTTATATTGATCTTCAGTGCATACAAATGAGTGATGAGGAGCCTTGGGTGTTTCAACAATTTCTTGATCGGAAGTTAAACCAACCTTAGGACAACGAGGGCCTAACATAACCATCAGCTCGGGCTAAAGTTCCTTGACAGCCTGCGGGGTTTCGACTTTGTCGATAGATAGATCATCATAGACCAGTGTCTTAGAAAGACTAGCAACGATTGAATGAACATCATGATTGGATGAAGAATTAGAGAGATCATGAAAACCAATATTAGAAAATTTAGGATGTTTTTCAGCATGCTCCTGATTTGATAAATCATACAAAGGGGTAGATGAGAAGCAAGAATGTTCACGCTCTGCATTTCTAGAAAAAGAATATGAAACAAGTGGATGTTCAATCAATGATTTTTTCTCTCCATTGTCGGATGATGGACTAACATCCAGTGTGTTCTGTGAATTATCAACAATGGGTGCATCTGTAGACAGAGATACACATGCAAAATCAGGGACGACAGAATCACTAGAGATGTTAGGGAAAAACAGAGGAGGCACAGATAGAAGGGAATCATCCTTTGCCGCGGGTTGAAGTTCAGGCTCCCAACCATACTCTTCATGAATGATAGCATAGGTTGGTTGTGAAACAGCAACTACGTCGATAGCTTGATCCTTGTTCACAACAGGTGTAGATTTTGGAATGGAAGAACACAAGACAATGCGATTCGGAGGATCATCATAAAACGAAGATGAAGTTTGAGGTAAGACATGCATGTGACAACCCATGGGCTTCGCAAACAAATCTGCGTGAAAATTGAGAGAAGTGATGTTGGGCAGATGTGATAGTTGAATGGATGTGTGTGCATGTTCTCCCACATCACTCTACGGTGGTGAAGCTATTTGATGAGAGGATGGCAGACAATCACTTGTGACAGCGACCATGTCTGTTTGTGATTGCGCAGCTCCATCACCAAGGTATTCTGAGTGGGGTTTGAGCTTCAAGTTCTTCTTGCGATTGACAGATTTTTTAAGACAATACTCACATCTATCCATGAGATACTGGAATTTCATCTAACTTTTCGGAGCTTGAAACTACAATACACAGAAGCGGTCCTAAAAATCCATAAGTGAATCTTCCGGGGTCTTCTGTTGTTTGAACATTTTTTGGTCAAGAGGTTCTGGATCAAAACTATGGAAAGTGGATTCGATGAGATCACAAAACTTCTCAAGTGAGTGCACGCTACCGAGTGGCAGACTTTAACACCACCGTAGTGGGGATTCACGAAGCATAGAACTCTGGCCATGCTACTTCACCTGCACCATCATACATGAATTCATACAAGAGATAAACAAACTCCCTCATGATGTCGAGAGGTTCAACATCCAAAACACTTGGGAAGGGATAAGTTTGATAGTATCCATGATAGATGTACAAAGATTCAAAATAGATTGTGAGGCCTTGGCTTGTCATCTGGCCCTCCTTCTAGCACAAAAAAGTTGACGGTGCTGGACTCATCAACATGTCGGGGGGATCTCCCTGGTAAGAATTCCCAACTAGACCTCAGACCATTTGGTGTAAAAGTCCTAGTAGTGGGTCGTACGGTATCACCTTGACTGCAGTTGCGTGCAGAGGTAAGTAAGATGTCCTTGTTGGTAGCAAAGGGTGTGACAAGCGCAACAAGCCAAGAAAGGTGCATGAATGGTTCTAACACATGCAAGGTGGAATGAGTGTGCCCTTTGGAAACTTGTGTAAACACGCAACTTGGAAGGGAACACACGAGCAAAGGCACATCATGAACTGGAAGGTAGGCGAACTAACAATCCAAAGTGATGGTTAAACCAACAACACATCTCAGTAAGATTCACACATACATATATAAAAAGAGTCTATACATACATGTGTAATCAAACAAATACATATATCATTAGTCTAACCAAGTTAACTAAAATACAATAACAACATATGCATGAAACGTGCTAGCTCCGTTATATTAAGAAGTGAAAGTTCCAATCATATAGTACAACCATGACCAACCACTAGTCTCGATAATGGAACATTATAGTCACCGCCACCTGCTCCTCCAAAGAGATGTACTAGCTCTGCCATGTGGAGAAGCTAAGGCTCATTACAATACTCTCCAAGCTTTCTCTAAGATACTCCTATTGGAAGCTTGGCTGCCCAAAAGCCCTTATAATGAGTTATGAGGTACTATAAATAGAAAAGGATGGGGTGACCCTTGACATACCCCTTTGTGACTCTTCACCTACCTTCATGACTCTTCAACTACTCTATGACTTTTACATTCAACTATCGACACTTGGACTTCCACTTTACAAGATGTTACATACAATCTGCACATGTACCCATGTGAGACAAAATAGGCTTGAGAAAGTGATGAAAGCTATCACCAACACTCGGAAAGTTGTGGTCAGACCAAATCTTCAACATCTTGTAATGATTGGCGGCAACAAACTGATGCCAAGCTTGGTCACTCAATGGTGACATCCTACTGAAAGCAATCTATTGCCTATGTTGGACCTGGGTACATCGATAAGAATCCTCTGACCAATGCATCTGATAACATGCACATCACTGTATTGAGTGCAGCTGGGCCAGTGACATACTGATGCATAGTGTCTGTGTTGATCTCCAAGTGTGTGCTGGTGACTATGCACATCGAAATGTCAACATACATGTTTAGCTTCAGTCGGACTTGGTTGTTGTCTTTGCCTCAATGAGTGTGCTGATGGGTGGGATTGCATGCATGCGCATAATGACATCCATGCTCCTGAACACTCTTTCATGTGTTCAATGACACTACTCACCCTGTCTGCTCTGTGCCAATTGTTGGGTTGGGTCTATAACCTGTATGGGTGCATTTTCATCAGTCTATGAATGTTGTGCCTTCTGTTGTACCTATTCTTGCTATAACTCCATCTCTCATCTACATAACTCCTGTTCTTCCTTGATTTTCCGCTTCAACACCTGCAACTCCTCCTCTGTTTCTCTCTCTACCTTCGCACAATCCTCTTTTCGCGCCATCAGCTCATAGCCTCAATATCCAAAGTTTCTTTTGTCACAAGTGGATTTGCTTGAACTTGCAACTTTGCTCTACCTATGTGTTATCAACAACCTTCCCCTTGCATTTTTCACACACAGGTGTTCTACTTTTTGTTGATGATGATGGTGCTTCTTGTTGTGATGCTTCTACCATTTCATGTTGATATCCTTTTCCATGAACAACTTGATGCCTTCATAGATAGGCAAGTTCATAGACACTTGATCGACTACATCCCCAGTTGTGCTCTCAACAATGTCTTTGACTCTGCTCTCCTGGAATCCATTGTACCTGTGTTGTTGAGAGGTAGATGAAAACCTGTGATACATGGAGACATAGAAACACTCATGGCAATAAATATGTCAGTTGATAACCAAAACAAACTGGAGGACTGACATGCAACACACCTGTGTGACTATCTATGAAGATTGCGCAATTTTCAATGGGAGACTGGGAGACTAACTACCAAAACTGTGTAAGGCACAGTTCGGGCTACTGGGAGGCTGATTGACTACTAGAACTACGCAATGCACAGTCCAGCCTAGCCTGTTGAGGATTGAAACTACGCAATGTGCAATTTCAGTTAGCAGTGACATTTAAACCAGTAAACTGCATTACACAGTTTCTGGGGCCAACAAGGTACTGCCTCCCAAAATCATGCAATGCAACCCTATAGGTCAGTGTTCGGCCAAGCTTACATAATTTTTGGAGGGAAGGTAGAGTTTTCACTTCCAGAAATGCGCAATGCTAGACGAGTAATGAAAGCTCTCGGCCAAGGCAGCTCAAACCCACCAACGGGCGACTGAAAACATGAGAAGTCTAAATGCATGGTGAAACTGAGTGTAAACAAGAGTGAAGATCATGCGTGCAAACATTAAGTGCAAGATTCAAAGAACAGGAAAATATGCATGTGTGTGAAGTGAGTTTCCGCAATGGCGACCATCGGTGTAAAACAATGTCATGCATGCAACAATAGTGATATGGGAATGCAAACATAAACGGTTCTTATACAAGCTAACATACATTAAAACGACAACAAGCGCTCACTAAAATCAATCAAACAACACTTACACAAAGCAAAACACAAAGAAGCAACAAAAACACAGCACAAGACATGAGAAGCAGAATTACCCTGAAACAACTAAGCTCAAAGTTCCAAAGACTCTTGGATGTGATGTGGGATGTCAGAGCTACAAAATCAATGTGAGGAATGAGATCTACAGCATCCGTTTCATAATTTTTGATAAGATCGATGTTATGATGTGCATGACACAAATCTAGGAAAAATTGACACTTGGCAAGAGGTTTCCAAATTGATCTTTGCATGTAACCTCTAGCTGCTAAAAATAGATCCCTAAAATTAGGGATGCCCCTTTGCATGTTGCCTTTTGCTATTTCAGGAAAAGAATCTCATGCATGCAAATCAATTTTGCTCAGTCCTGGAGGGAACAAGTCAACCCTAAAGGTACTTGCACTGATTTATGAGCCTGGGATGAAAATTTGTGTAGTTTTTGGGCTGTGCTGGGCTGAATGTCCCTGAGGGATTGCACAATTTCTGGGGTCATCAAGTGACTATCTCCTATAATTATGCAATTTACGGGCTGAGCTACAGTGCTGGGTTAGATTGCGCAATTTTCTAAAGGAGAATTGCCTGACTATTCAGTGCAATTTTGGAGCCCAGCAGGCTACCTAGCTAATTTGCGCAATTTCTGGAGGGAAGGCTGGTTCCCCTCCAAAATTGGGCCATTTGATGGGGGAGTGTCTCAGTCAGCAAATAGTCTATGCCCAGAATGGCAACCTGTGAAGGGAGTGAAGCAAATTGACATGCACAGGCTTGCAAGCCACTAAAAAACCAATGAAGCCTATGTACTTGATAGTGCAAGACATGCTGCTAAGGATGGGTGGTAGGGAGTCTCTAGAATGAAGGTAAGGAAAAATTTTGGAGGGTGGTTGTAGCCACTACAACAGAATGCAAATAATGTTGAGAAACTTTCCAACAAGCTCCGTAAAGTTAAATTCCCTTTCACGCTTTGTAAGGTTGACCACATCCTTAGAGATTATCCTAGTATCCGTCAGGTATTAGAGGTGTGGTCTACAATCTTACATCTTCCCTAGTCTTTGGAGATCATGCTAGTGACCAACCTTCGACTAGTGATAATAAGGTTCATGACAATAAGGGTAACATTAAGTTTCCTTATAGGTTATGTGAAGGGAATCATCTTATTTGCCTTTGTCCTTATATAGATGAAGCCTCAAAAGTATTGAAAATCTTACAACTTCTCAACCATGACTTCTGGCTAGTTATTGACATCTTTCTTCCAATCCTCCACTAGTTGATGAAGGGATTGATCTGAATCTAATCAATCCCACTCTCTCTAAATGTGAATTCCATGAGTATATTCCCAACCAACCATTGATTGAGAAAAAGGTTGACTCGATTCCACCTTTAGTTGATCATACTTTTCCCATAGAGAGTGAAGTTCATACCACTCAGGTTCTACTTGTTTTTTCAGATCTTATTGAATAAGGGGACATTTCTCCTGTTGTCACGAAACCAACTCCATGTAATGACTCACTTGGTCATACTATTCAATAGGTACAAGTAAGTCAACCCATTCATAACATGCCACATGTGCCAATTAGTTAGCTTGTTCCAGGAATGCCACAAATTTTGTTAGGGTAACCTTTACAAGGAATACCCTAAGCTCTTGTTGGTCAGACAACAACAATGCAACAACCTTATCGAGGCCAATATTTCCAAGGTCAACCTTGTCAACAATATGAGATATTTCCTGTGATTAGACAACCTGGTATGGGCTATCCTATTAAAACAATATGTATCAAGGTGGGATGCAAATGTCAGTAGCCCAACCCATCTCGTCCTATCCTGGATATCCCTCATTATAAGTTAACCTTCCCCCACAAGGTTACTGAGCTACCTAGGGGCATGAGAAAAGTTCCTTTTCTTGTGTCAATCTCGTTAAAAAATGAAACAAGGTCCCCTGAGCATAGTTCTCTTCCTATGTCAATATCATTAAAAAATGAAAAATATCTCCATTCAAGTCGAGTCTCTCACTTGATTTCATAAATGAACCTTCATTCAATCTTCCTATTACTAACTAGCAGTCTACTTAGGTGAATGAAATGAAGCTTGGGGGCCATGTCCTTAGAATTAAGTCATTATAATGGGGGCATGAAAACCAATTACAAGCATGGCTTTTTCTCCATTTCAAGCTTGTATAAAAATGAAACCCCTCTCAAGCATATATTTTCCTTCGTTTCAAGCTTATGTAAAAAAAAAAAAAAAACCCTCTCAAGCATATTTTTTCCTTTGTTTCAAGCTTGTGTAAAAATGAAACTACTATCAAGCATAGTTTTTCTTTGTTTCAAGTTTGTGTAAAAAATAAACCAATTTCAAGCATAGTTTCCCATGTTTCAAGCTTGTCAAAAAATGAAACCATTGTCATTTTATCCCACGTGATTGCCATTTTCAACAACCTATTTCTTCTAGATGACCCTTGGTTTTCTCATTCCATCGTCACCATCTGCTTGGGCGATCATATGATTTCACTTGGTTGTTTTACCCTTTCTTGAGGAACCGTTGTGTTGAGTTGTCTTATTAGCCAACCCCTTTACGTCTATGTGTTTTGATAAGTTCCATCATGACCGAAACCAGTTTCTACCCTTTATACCACTTGTTCCTCTAGGAGGAGTCCTCTTTCAACTCTTTTCAGACTCCTGAAACATGAAAAGATTGTCGAGCACTTTTCTTTTTGAACTCGTTAAATTAAATGAAAAAACATCAACTCAGTAAAAGTTTAACCCTTTTCCAAACTGGGATAGACTATTAATGAAAAAGTGATACTTTAGTTAAACTTGACTAAAAGGTTCTCCTGGGTATTGTTTTTATGCCTTTTTGCGCCCAAGAGTCAAATTTACGAAAATGAACCTTTGGATTTTTATTTTTTTCCTCTTTTTCAAACTCTCTAAACATGAAAAATAAGTCAAGTTTTACCTTCGTTGGACTCATAAAAACATCAAACAACATTGGACTCATCAAACATGATGGGACTGAAGCACTCCTTCTCAGGGTTCGTTAAAAATACTCAGGGATTAAATCGAAGGATGAACTTAAAGATTAAGCATATGTTATCCTCCTGAAGTTTTTCAAAAATAAAGAGGTACTGACTAGAAATGCTTGGGGAAATTAGGAAACAGGTTACTTAACCCATTAATGGAAATGAGTATCTCTTGAAAATGACACTCTTTCACTTCATTTCCATGACTATTCATTTGGAAAATATTCTTGTCTCTTTGGTTAATCATACCATATTAAAAGCCTTCGCATTCAGTTTTGGTTCAATGTTTTTGACTCCATATAGTGTTGTCAATATGTTCAAGTGAAGTCATTTAATTGATATCTATTGCAATACTCTTAAGCCTTCATTCATGACTATCATTCTTAAGCCAACTCTACATCAACATGATTTTGTCTCAAATATTGATACATGTTTCATGTCGTTGATGGGGGATACATCAAGGCCCTCCTAAAATGGGTCACTTCCTGTCAAAATTAGCTCATTATCGAGGAAGTTGAATTAGAAAATCCCTTTGGTACCTTGGAGCTTGCATACATCAATTTCAAGTTTCCTCGCTCTCGGTGATAGGTCCTCATCATTTGCCTTCGACTGTAAGATTATGTGGTGTTTGACTTTAGCTCATCAATTCAGACCACATTATTGTACTATAGTACCTTAAGAGCCATTAACATCATCGGTGGTTTCTCTCACGTCTATTGATAGCTTACATCATTGGTTGATAATTAGATGATGTCTACCATGCTTGAATCCAAATAATTTATTCTCATGGATAGAATCATACTATTAAGCGATCGAGTGAACAAGATAGAAGACCCCAGATCTATTTCCATCCATTTGGGTTGTGATTTCAGGATTCATACAAAATTACAAAGTATTATGCCTATGATCATTCAGATAGTCATCTAAGCATGGGTCCACTTTGTCATTAGTGGATCATAATTCTTGATCATTGTACATGTAATTTTGACTTATATGCTGAGCTTGGATATGCCTCCCTCAACAATGATATCATGATGATAATATGTATTGTAACATATGATGATCTCGACCAATTTGTTCTTAATCCATAATTGTCACATGGTAAAGAACTTTAGTCCTCAACCATTGCTTATGACTTTGTGCTTTAGGGGGAAATCCATTACAAGCCATTTTGTCACATCTGCATAATAGGCCTGAAAATTAGATCAATCAACATCCATGAACACTTTGTCATATTACCTTTGCAAAGCCCTAAGCATCATTTCTCCAAAAAGTATAAGTTTCTAGGTCTATCTATGAAAAAACCATGTTTTTAGGCCCACCACACACTATGTTCTTGTCCACCAATATTGGGAGCATGTTTCATTCTTGAGAATGGGCATTGATCAACACATGTTGCTCCTTTATATAGGTGCATTGATTCTAGAATTTCAAGAAAATCAAAAAATATTTTCAAATTTTCCTCTTCTAGAAGCTTCTAAGGTGGTTTTAACTATGGATGGAGATCTCAAATTCATATGTTATCCTACCTTAGTGGTATTATCTCTTATCCCTTGAGCTTATCCTCCACGATAAGTGGATATGAAGCCTAGATTGGTAAATCCTAAACTACCATGTTTACCCTATAAATTTACTCCCTCTCATGGAGTCTGGGTTGGATTTTGGATATTATTAGGTTGGCATTTGGAGATTGATAGTGCTCTCATGCTGTTTATTTGAGCTTAAGGAATCATCATCCATTTTCATTAGGATTGAGTGTGAATGTTTCCTTTGTGACAAGGAAGGACAAGTAAAGTGGAGAGACACATCTACAAAATCAACTTCTACATATGGTTGTAACTCTCTCCTTTATTTATTAATACAAAAAGAATCTTGTTTTCCTATACTCATGTTATGTTTATTCTCTTGTATTTAAATTCTATGTTGAATCATTGAATAGGGATACTAGATTATCCTATGTGGACATTGTAGTTCCTTTACTTGTTTTAGTCATTGTTGCAGGTTCCATTTATAGCACATGGAGCTAGAATTGGAGCTTAGAAGAAAAGCAGAGAGAAGGACTTGCTACAAATTCCAGGTATGTTCCTTTTCTGTATTCTAATGTCTCTAAGGAAAACATTGATTATTTTTATCCTCTTTTATTCTATATTAGACCACTAGATCTAGGGAAATCATTTTTATCCGTAGAAGTGAAATTCCATATAACACTCCTCCAAAGAATGATCTTCTCTCCTATTCCAAGCTAGATAATCGAAGGTGAAAATTCCAAAGTCCTCTCTCTTGAGCTATGAGTGTGTATTTATAACAAATGATGTGAATTTCCACCTCCCATGTGACCGTTGACCTCCCTCATGACTCTTGAGCTTCTACTACAACTTTTTCAAATTCCTATGTGACCTTTGAGCTATTGCATGACTCTAGAAATTTCTAGTGACTTTTTACATTCCATGTGGGAACTTTGGGCTTCCACACATTTTACATTTTCTCATTTTTAAAATTACATAATTACATTCCATAAGTGATGTGGAAAAATACATTGACACATATAAGTTTTGTGGTGACACTTTAAGAAGCCATGACTTGGCGAAGGTGACATAGGACTTCATTTTATTAATGTCAAGAACTTTTCTTTGTGTTTATGAATTTGACTTCTTCATGATAGAGATTTTCTTATATTCCATATTCAACCTCCAAAAGGTCTATGTAAGTGTTGGAACCTTCCAAGTCAACATGAGTTTCCATCTCTTTGTCGTGTTCCAAGACTTGTTTACTCTTGCATGATAACCTCTTCTTGTATCATCTTGATAGGTGTCCTCCTTATGACCTATCCTTTCTAACACTTTCACATCATCTTACCATGGTACAATGATATCACCTACAAATGAGTTCATTCATGCCAAGACAAAATTAGTCCTATACTCACCTATTCTATCTGTGCTTTCTCATACAATATACCAACTATGAGGAGGCAACAGGCAAGGGTTTTGAGAGAGAGAGACTAGGGATTGTGTAGTTTAGGATTGTAAGGACTAAGGAGTGGCCACACTGTCCTTTGGAACTTTACAATGTGCAACAGGGAAGGCTTATCAAGGTCCTACATAGTAGGAAAGTCCAAGAGACAAGGTGATGAGCTTGTTGACTTAGGATGCATAATGTGTAGTGCTCAAGGAGGAGGAGGCATGTATTGCACAATTGAGCTTCATAGGGACTGAAGGATGACCCACTATCTAGTGGAACTACAAAATTCATAGTAGGAGGAAAGACACAACGAGGTACTATGCAATGAAGGGTTTGAGTTAGCAGGAAAGGCAAGACTAGGCACTGTAAATGTGCAATGTGTAGTGATTGAGGAGAAAACTCCAAGGATTGCATAGTTGAGGGTTTTAGTGACCTAAAGGTGGACCTACTATCCACTAGAACTACACAATTCATATTAAGAGGCTCACTTGGTCATAGGACTTTACAGTTGGCTAAGATAAGCAGTAGAAGGTTAAGTCACTATGCTTAGAAGATGCTCACTACACCATGAAAGGAAGAGAGCCTTTGTATTACGTAGTTTTCCATTGAAAATGGATGAAGAAGTCATCACTATCATATATAAGTGCAAAATGCATAATACATGGCATAAATTATCAATTCTTAGTGTAGTGAGGCAGTACAAATATCAAGGGTTCATTCACTATACGTTGAAGTTACTAAATGCACAATAATGGGAGTTGTCCACGAGAAGGCTCAGTGCACAAGTCTAGGAGGCATAAATTTAATCAATGAGTAGTGCTCATCACCTACTGGATGGTTATTCCTTTCATAACTTGCGCCTTATAGGAAGACTAAGAAGAGCTCCAAAATGGATAAGTGTGGGATTAATGGGACAAGAGGGAGAAAGACATTCAAAAAAGTCCCAAAAAGAGATCACATACATGTATACCATCAATTACAAGGTAAAAAAAACACAATAGTCAACAACGACACATATATTTTGAATTGACAACATCGAAACACTTATTTTTTAGTGTGATAGTTAAAACTTAAGATTACGACACTTAAAATGCAAGTTATAATACACGTGTCAACTGCAATAAAAAAGGGCACTATTCCATGGGAAAATGTACAATACATATTCTAATGGTAAATATCATCAACTAGTGTAAGAGAATGTGTTGGAAATGCTTCTATAAAGTGTGTCATGGTGCTCTTGAAATATGTGAGAATAGACAAAATAAATACACACAAGGGTGAAAGAAACACATGCAAACTCAAAAGAAAACACAAGTGACACATGCATGAATGTAAGTAGGCCAAAGGAAACACTTGTGAAACATAAAAAAAGAAAGAAAAAATGACGCATGCAAAAGAAAAAGAAAGCGAAAGAAACACTTGTAAAAATAAAAGCATCAGTTGAGAAACTCACTCAGAAGATGGAGCATTTGCAACCAAGTATTATCCTTATACTCCAATACTGCACATAGCTCAAAAGAGAAATACGGATATGAGGATGAGCTATGGAATTGACTCTTTATACTGGGAAAGCATACACGCAATTAGGATTAATATTAGTGAGTAAATTTGTGCATTTCCAAAACTAGGAGCCAAGAGAGAATTGAATAACTTGTAGAAATGCATTCTCACTGTCAGCAAAAAGATGTGCAATCACAGTCTGCAAAGGATGCCCTTACAATGTCACTATCCATCAGGACTGTGTAGTCACTATCTCTGGGAATTGTGCAATGAATTGTCTCTAGAGACTACATAAGCATTCATTTCATGAACTATGTAGGAATTGTCTTCAAGAGTTGTGAAGTCATCATACTCAAGGGACTACATAGTTATTGTCATCAAGAACTACATAACCACTGTCATTAGGAATTACACAATGACTATTCTGAAGGATTTCCGTGCCTGACTCATGGAGTGCTAGGCTTATTTAGAAAGAGGATATTTGTGAAGACATAATGAGTTAGGCATGTGAAAGCAAGTAATCCATCACTTATAAATACTACTGAGGGACTTCAACACTTGATCAACATAACCAAAAGATGGCACAACCATAGGGAGGCTCCAAAATTCAAGTGTAGGAAACTTTTGGAGGGTGTTTGCCATAGTGACAACACCATGCAGTCTAACCACTTCCTAAAAAAGAAATTTTCAATATTAGTTGCACCATATTTATTTGTTCAATCAAAAACAACATAAATAGAATCATTACACCTCTAGGTTCTTAGTAATTCCAACAAAATTTTCATACTTAAAGTTTCCCATGACCTGCTAGGAGTAGGAAATGGTTGATATAGACCTACATTTTTTATTTTTCATTTGGCATGCTAGAATATCCTAAATCTTCCAAAAAATATCTTTACTTAAGATCTCGTAGTACTTGGTGAAAAATAGAAAAAAATTAGGTGAATGAAAGGTCTTTCCCAAAATGTCTTGCTGACACTTCACAATGCTTTTCTTTCACCATATTTTCTCTTATGGAACATTTTCAAATGTAAAGCTAATTTCCTTTGAACAACAATCCATCCTACAGCATGTACACCATACATGGTATTTTGTCTCTACTGATTGGATTTTCACATGCTCCAAAAGCCTCTTTAAACTCTGGATCATCTTTATACATCTCCTTCAAATGTTCAAATCCCAACACTTGAATTTGATATTCCTGCAAGGACAAAATTCTTCAACTCAATGCATTTGAAATATTATTTATTGGTACAGTAATGTGTTTAAGAACTACTTGGTATGTCTCTAATCCAATGTAGTTCGTTGACTTATGAATTGCAATGTGCGGTTTTTAGAATATAAAATGAATCCCTTTGGCATTATATAATGTCTCTACCTTCTCAATATTTGAACTATAACATAAAATATGTTATCATAATATGAATAAATATGTTTTTCTTATTTCAACTTTTCAATGAAATAAACTATAGTTTTATCATCCTAACACAAGACAACACTAATTGCAACTTCAATCACATCACATTTTACCTGAAATAACTTACTGAATTCTATTAATATCAAAATATCTTGCTCACTTATCTTCTTCTTAAGTAGTTGGAATTTTCTTTTAGCCTCAGCTATCTGTTGAAAGGGTTGTTTTTACTTCATGTTTTCCTTCAAAAATGGAGCACATATATTGTTGAAATTATTTATAAAGTTTCTATAAAAAAATCACAAGTCCATGGAAGCTTCTTTCCTTATAAATATTATTTGGATAAGACCATTAAATGATATCTTTTATCTTTTTGATATCCATATTCAACCCATTTTTAGATATGACAAAACCCAAATAAACCAGTTTTGTCTTCATAAATGAACACTTTTTCTAATTTATCAATAGTTTCTTCTCTTGCAATTTCATCAAAATAATTTTCAAATGTATCATATGCTCTTCCATGGATTGACTATAAATCAAGAAGTAGTCTAGATATACAATAGTAAATTTTCAAACAAATTCCTCCAAGATTTCATTCATTAATCTCATGAATGTATTAGCTATAATAATTAACCTAAAATGCATAACTAACATTCATATAATCTAGAATTTGTTTTAAAATTATTATTCCATTCACCCCCTTCTCTTATCCAAATTATATGGTAACCTCTTTTCAAATCTATTGAATAAAATTACTATGCATTTCCTAAACAATCGATTAATTCATCCATGCATGGAAATGAAAACCTATACTTGATGGTAATTTTATTTATAGCTCTAGAGTAGGTACATAACCTCCATTATTTTTCATTCTGTTAGAGTCGGTCTAGTTATCCCTCCGTTAGAGATCAAAGCTCTTTTTGCATTTCATGTTTAGGTGTTCCATCAGTTTCGATCAGTTGCATTTCATTAGGCATGTCATAACTCTGACGAAATGGTGTGTGTCACTCATTCCCCTCGTGCTTGGCACTGTTGGTTCAGGTCTATTTATAAAAACAAGCCTTGAAAGATCGTTTACAGTCATGTTTCAAATTTTTAGGTCTTAGGTCTAGGGTTGAGTCAATTTTGTTTTGCAAAAGCTAAGAAGACCAGCAGGCCAGAGGGATGTCCTCGATAGATGGTTACCTCAATAATTTTTATCATTATACAGATAAATTAGGACTTCTCTTTAAAACTCTGTTTTGAAGATAAGTCGTCATCTCATTTTTGTAAAAAAAAATTCAAAAATTTCAGTTCTTGAATTGTCCAAGCGCAGCCTTGGTATCCTTTGATAGATCATATCACAGCTATCCCTGCAAAAAATTGTCAAAGAAAATCATTATTTCAACCAAATTTAAAGAGGAAACCAAAAAGGTTAGAAGTCTATTAATCCTGAAAAAGTGTCAACGACAAAACATTACAAAATGGGTTATGGACCAAGCAAAAATCAAAAGGGAGTCTTTATAAAGATATTTCATGACATTTTCAACTCATTTTGCATGCCAAGAGTGAAGAACATCATTTCAAAGCGAATTTGTGAATTTGAGAGGAAGTTGGAGCAGTTTCAGGGGCGCGCGATGCACTGGACTAGGCGCGCGGTGCATCAGGGCCGCGCGACACACTGGGCACAAAGCCACAGTGTAAAAATACACGCGCGCGGTGCATCAGAGGCGTGCGGTGCGTTGGCTGAGGTGCGCGACGCACTGGGTTTTAAGCCCGAAATTTGCTTGGAAAGGCATCGAATCGCCTCCTCCCCGCACAAATTTGCAGGTAGGCTCATATCCATTACTTGTGCTTGGTTTTTGAAAGGTTAATGTAATGGGTTCATGATATGTTTGCGTTAGAAATCCAAGTGGAAAGCCCTCCTTTGTCAATGAAAAGTGCTATAGGGTTTGAATGCAAAAAATTGCTGTAGGGTTCAAAAACAGAGTGTAACCAAGGTTGTGATTTTTTCCCCATTTCCCTTTGTTTCCCATTCCCAAATTCACCATTATTTTTCCCCATTAATTCCCTCATTAATCCTACACTATAATCCCTCAAATCCTAGTCCCTCACCTCTATTAAAAGGTACATTATCCCTACCTAACATCCCAAAACCCTAAAATCCAAGATTTTCATTTCCCTTTCCTTCCTTAATTCCCTTGTTTTTATTTCCAATTCCCTAATTCCCTAATGTTTTCCCTTTCCTAATATTCCCTTGTGCATTTGTGTCCCCTTGGTCACAACATTTTAGAGCAAAGAACAGTTTACACTCAATTGTACACATAGTTTATACATCAGAATATATATTCCAGCTATCTTGTTTTCAAAGTCATGTCAGAGACCGAGTCAGTCTATGAGTAGGAGTATGACAGTGATTCTACACCAGAGGTTAATGTGCCAAATGTGCCACAGAGTTATCACAAAGGTGGCAAAAGTGGTCAGCATGTCAGGGAGGAACCTACTTCTTTGGGTCAATTGCAAGCTTGCCCACTTGCAATGGATTTTTTTTGGCGTCAATCATGTTTCCAATACTATGAGATGATCTCACAAACTCAGCATCATTGGGAACTATTCCATTTATTTGTTCTACATTTACATGATGGTCATGTAAACCTTGCCAGAGTGGATTTCACCTTGTCACCAGAGACTATTGCTCAGGCCACCAGGATACCAAATTTAGGGGAGGAATGGAGCAAACGCTAGCAGTTAAATAGATTCTACTATGAGCCATACATCAAACCCGGGTATATGAGACACTTGAGCACAATTTTTCCTTTCAGATTCCTGAGGGATGAGTTTGCACCATTGATGAAACTCATCATTCGATATTTCAGTTGCGAGGGTAGATTTCTCGCGTCTCTATGCGTACCATGTCCGTTTGTTGATGCATTTCACGAGGGTACATATGATGAACATTCCGTACTTCATGTGTCACAACATAGAGAGGATGGTGACTTTAGTACAAAGGAAGAGCCCAGCACATCAGCATAAGAGCATATATCATTATGCATTGATCAAAATCATAGTGATGCATCAGTTGGCACAGCAGGGCATTACTTGGGAGGATTTCATCTCCCGTGAGTACTTCTCAGCGTTACAGCCGCCTCCCGAGATAGTTCATGATGAGGGAGCACCTGCACACCAGCCAGACATTCCTGAGACTGAGCATATAAGTGCTTCTCCATATGTGACATACCAGCGAGGCCACAGGGCCTTATTTGCATCTACACGACGAGTACTATCTCCACCCGGGGTGGAAGGGGTCTCGTTGACTTCATCAGCACAGCGAGTATTATCTCCACATCATGTGGAAGGGGTCTCGCCTTCTTCTTCAGCACAGGTACAGATCCAGGATAGGGGTAAGAGGCCCATGTATGATGAGGGTCCTTCAGGAGGTCAGGACACGGATATCATTGATGTTGATGCTAGCTGTCCTAGTTCGGAGCTAAAGGAGATCATCCGAGAGCAAAGGGTTGAGAATGACTCGCTGAAAAAGAAATTGTAGATGGCTAAGTGGGTGATTAACTACTTGGAGCAGCGCAACAAATAGCTCGAAGATGAACATACACTTTATGAGCTGCGGCAAATCCGGGAAGATCGAGAATTGGCCAGAAAGAGACTCGGTGATTTGACACCGATTGATCGAGAGTCTATGCTCATCCGGGTGAACACTCATTTGGAGAAATTGTTGGCGAAGGAAAATAGAGACAAGGACATGCTTCGTCATATGAAAACTCACTATTGGGCTCGTATGCATGTTTGCAAAGCAAAAATGAAGATCCTAAAGAGGTGATTGAGCAAGGCACTAAAACAGCGGAAAAAGCCCGATCCACTCCAAATTTTGGCCGAGGCTTCATTGGTGGGGCACAATACATGATAGAGGGTCTTCACTCTGAATTTGAGCAAATTCGGAGAAATTTTTGTCATTTTGAAAATTTTGTCCTAAAAGCAGGTTTTTGGGCTCAACGCGTAGCGCGTCGACACGCGCGCTTAAGATTGGGACACTTTCTGGAGGAAAACTCTACATTTTTGGGTTTGTCATGATGAATTATACATGCTCAGCTATTGCCAAAGCATTTCATTAAGTTCTGGCTGACCAAAAGGCTCAAAAACACCATGAAAATCACCTTTCTGCCACCTTTTGCACCAACAAGAAGTACTTCCGGGAGAATGATATTTTGAGGGGGCAAATGAGCTCCAAATTGCAAAATTCCACTTGGGCTAGATAACAGACATCTAGGGCTTTCCAACCAACTATCATGAGCTTGATTTGGATTCCGAGAAGTGCCCCAAAAATAGGTTGAAAGGCGTGCAGCGCATAGGGCTCAGGCGCGCGGCGCACAGGGTTTTTTTGCACAATTTTCATCTTCAGCTCAGGAAATGAAGCCAGTTTGACCAGTTTTGACTTGTGATGTGATTTTTCACTCCTCTTGATGTAATTAATGAAACATGATTTTATTTTGACACTTAGTTACTTATTCTAGAAGATTCATTCACTAAAAGGTGAAAATTTAATGAATGAATTGGTTTCCTAGCTTATAGGGGCAAGTTGTTTTGACTGCCTAGATTGTAGTGCTTTGTTTAGAGTTGGTTGAAACAGCTCCTAGGATGATGAGCTCGACCCCTAGAGGCAAGGGAATGGGTTGGCTTTCCTATATTATGTATTTTCTTAGTCATTTTCAGGGTTGGACTTTTGGGAATAGCTTGACACTCTATTGTACATATGTTATCTGAATTTTGGCAAAGGAAAGACTAGGGTTTTGCAGCACTATTTGGGATTCATGTGGCTTTATGTGTTGATGGTGTGCTTCTTTCAGTATTTTTAAGTTGTTTATGTGTATCAATTTCATTCTCTTATCTTCTGCAATTGAACAAATGAAGTGTTAAGGTAGAATCCATAATTTGCTATGCTCTGCCTTTAAGTTTGTTTGATTTTCCATGTTTTCATCTGTTTATGGAGAATCCTTGAAATTTTATTTCTCTCCTTAACCTCTCACCAGTCATATCTAGCCATTCATTCTCTATAAAAGCATCAAGACAATCGCCTACCTTGCCCCATGTAGACCTTTGCAAAAACTGTGCCTCATCCCTGCACCCAAAATTGCCTTTCCCTTGAATTCAACTAAACTTCAAAAAATCAATTTCAAACTCCTTGTACTCCATACCTAGCCTAAAATTAGTTATCAATTTAGTCATCTCGAGCCTCATTGATCACCTTTAGCTGAGATTGACCCGGAGAGAGCCTTCTCCTGTCCTCGTAGGGCTAGCTACGAGGCTGAGCGTGGTTTGATGTAGCCTCGAGTTTTACCTTATTTTAGCCTAAGGTAGATTTGAGCGCTAACACATTCTATAGACTTAACAAGTAGGTACAACACATGGGCTTAAGCTTTATTTAATTAGCCCTTTATCCAACGACTATCACATTTGATTTTTGGTCTCTTCATTCTCCTTTAGAGTCATCCTATAAGCTATTTTATTTGTAAATTGGCTCTAGGAATAAGGTCAATATTATGAATTATGCTTCGTACGGGTGGTAGATTACTTAGAAAGTCATCAACCACATTGTCTGTAAAATTCTCTAATAAATCATTATTTTCTTCTGGAGTTTGTGCTGGTAAGGAATAATTTTGGCTTGACCCAACCTTCGGACGCACGATTTTGAATAGGAGCTCTCGCGCCTTTGCAACCTTGCCTCCTGCGGCCCTCCGCAGGCCTCCTGCCTGGCAGCCTCTACCTTCCTCCATGACTCCCCCGCAGTCGGACCCCGCCCCCATCCTTCGGCCAGTGCTGCGACTGGCTTCCTCTTGACCTTTCCATGGCTGGGAATGGTCCCTCCCAGATGCAAGACAATGAAGACCAAGCTGAGATCTTTGCCTCTCTCATTTATGAAAATGCAACCACTAGAAACAAACCTACAGCTTCAAAGTTCGTTAAGAAACTGGCTAACATCCTAGAAATCTCCCTTCCTCCTAGTCTCCCAAGGAAGGCAGCGATCTCTCTAGCAGAGAGAGGTCTGGTTGGAAAATTTACTGGCCTGTGGCCCTCTCCCAGAGCTATTCAGAAATGGGTGGAGTGAAACTGAAATGCGAACATCCAAGGAAAAATCGCTATAAGATTCTGTGGAAGGGGTTACTATACATTCCTATTTGAAACCAAAGAAGACCAGAATCTCATCTTCAGAAATGGTCCTTACTTCATGGATTCGAGAGGTCTTTACCTGAATAGATGGTCCCCTGACTTCGACCCAGAAATGGATATACATAATGCAGTCTTGGTTTGGGTTTGCTTGCCCCATATTCCTCTTCATTGTTGGGGAGATGAATCGGTTAAAGCCATTGGGAACGTTGTTGGAAAATACATCGACATATGTGAACCAAAGAATAACATGCATGCTTTTGCAAGGATATGTGTTGAAGTCGACTTAGGAAAGGGCCTTCCGGAAGCAATCAAGATCAAAGTGGACCAATGGACCCATATTCAGTAGCTGGACTACGAACAAATCACGTTCAAATGTAAGGTATGCCATGAATATGGTCATTTTGCTAATAGGTGTAGTAAACTAAAAGAAAATGAATGAATGAAAATGCTGAAGCTAGTGAAGACACATGGGAACAAGTAAAAAAAAAGAAATCAAACCCCAAATAGTCTGGCCCTAAACCAAAGCCTCCCCCAGAATTCCAAGCTGCTCCCCTCCCCCCCCTCCCCATCTCGACTCAGCCTTTACCCTCTTCTTCAAACCCCTTCGAACCCCTGGAGGACGAAGATCCATCCTCCCCCCTTTGTCCACCTCCAGCCACTGCTCTAGCAGTCATTCACTCCCCTTCTCAGATCCTCCCCTCACCCCCTCCAACCCAAGACCGTATCCTAACAAGAAACAAAGTCAAAGAAGCAAGCAACAACTCAGAGCCATCAAAAAAAGCAGGCAGGAAATCAAATAAATAATAAGAGATGAAATAGCAACTAAAGAAATGGCCATAGGTACTCAACAAACGATGGACTCTTTTTTGGCCAAGCAAAGAGGAAGCGGGGAAAAGATAAAGGAGAAGAGCAGGGCTCACCAAAAATCTAGTAAGTAATGATTTTGGTCTCTTGGAATAGCAGGGGCCTGGGCTCCTCTCTAAAATCCAATGTAGCCCAGGATATAATCAGCTAAGAGTAGCCAGATTTCTTTCTGATCCAAGAGACCAAAATGTCCAACCAAGACTTTAAAAAATTTACAAAAAGACACAAAAGCTTTGCAGGAACAGCACCAGACTCACTGGGTGCCTCAGGAGGAATAGGCACATTGTGGAACAAGAGAAAATGGGACCTTATCAGACAAAAAACAACTTACTGGTGGGTCAGAACTGACCTCAAAAATAAAATCCCAAAAGAAGAATTTACCGCGCTCAACATTTATTCTCCAAACCATTACAAGGATAAAGCATATTGTTGGGATTCTATCAAATCAGAGTTGCAGGCATGTCAAAATAGGAAGGCAGTTCTGGGTGGTGACTTGAACTTAATAAGAAACATTGAAGAAAAGATATGAGGAAAATATCTTACTGACCCATCAAGAGATGCTCTGGAAGAAATAATAGAAACCCATAAAGTCATCGACATTCCACCATGCAATGGGAAATTTACATGGAGCAATAAGAGAGCAGGAACACACAATATCAAAGAAAGACTTGACAGGATTTTAATCCATGAAAGTATAGTAGCAGGATTCTCCTCAATAAAAAGCAAGATCGTCCATGCCACAGCTTCAGATCATAAGCTAGTGGTCTTGATCCTAGATAGAATAGGAAATCTCGGTCCAATCCCATTCAAATACAATAAAATTTGGGACAACAAGGAGGATTTCTGCAAGATCATCAAAGAAAGTTGGGATATGGAAGTCATTGGATCCCTCCCCTATGTTTGGGAATCCAAATTAAAATTCCTAAGATCAGCAATCAAAAAGTGGGCAAAAGAGAATGCAACAATAGACAAAAATAAAAAAATCGAGCTACATAGAAAATTGGAAAAATGGAATCAGGAAAAGGAGGCTCAGTAAACATCAAAGGAAGAGAAAACTCAGGAAAATGAAATATTTAGGGAATTATATAGGCAAAACAGAGTTGAGGAAGAGGAGTTGAGACAAAAATCAAGGTGCCTCTAGCTCAACGCGGGAGATAAAAACACATCTTTCTTCCATAATAATCTCAAGCTCAGAAGAGCTGGAAATCAAATAGATAAAATCACTGCTGAGAGTAAAGATTTAAGAGAGCACGAAGAAATCAAAGAGGCAGCCCACAACCACTTCAAATCTCTCTTAACTGCTGACTATCAGCCTTTGGACAGCGTGGACTTCCTCCTACCAATAGAATGTAAAATCAATGAGCAGCAAAACAACGAGTTGAAACAGGAAGTCTCGGAGGAAGAAATTAGAGAAGTCGTGTGCAGTATGCAGCCGGATAAGGCTCCTGGGCCTGATGGCTTCACAATTGCTTTTTACAGGACTCATTGGGATATAATAAAGAAAGATTTCATCAAGATGGTCAAAAATATTTTCAAAAAAACCAAGATGGGAGAAAATACAAAAACTTCCCATTTGGTGCTTATCCCCAAGGAACCAAACCTCCTCTCCTTTGATCGCTTTAGACCCATTTCCCTCTGCAATGTCTCCTACAAAATCGTCACCAAAATCTTGGCAAATAGATTGAAAAAGATCTTGCCCACTCTCATTTCAGAGAACCAAGGAGGATTTGTCCGTAAAGACAAATAACGGATAATGTCATTTTGGTCCAAGAAGAAATACAAAGCAGTTTACATAGAAATGAAAGAGGTATGATCATAAAACTTGACATGGCAAATGCCTTCGATAGGGTCAATCACCAATTCTTAGCAGTTGTTCTCCGGAAGTTTGGAATATCTAACAAATTTATGAACATCATTATGGAATGCATATCAAATCCTTGGACAGCTCCCCTAATCAATGGAAGGCCTAGTCGCTACTTCCGAAGTTCCAGAGGACTGAGACAAGGCTGGCCCCTCTTACCCTTCCTTTTCATCATCATGGCAGAAACCCTAAGAATACATTTGGAAAATCTAAGGAAAAAAAAGGAGATAATAGGCATAATTATAGCGAGAGGAATAAAAGAAATAAATCACTCGCTCTTTATCGATGGCACTCTCTTAATAGGAGGAGCCTCAAGCTTAATTGAAAGGAGATTCAAGAGAATCCTAGACACTTTCCTGGCTATCTCAGGGGGACTGCTTAGCAACAAAAAGTGAAGAATATATACTTGGAATGTCTCACTACAAGTAATGCAAAGAATCTCTCTAATCATGGACATCCTAGTCCAAAGAAACTGGAGCCACTTCTCCTATCTTGGCCTTCCTTTGGCAAAGGAAGTTGTCAAGTCTGAGATTTGGAACAAGTAGATTGAAAAAATGAGAGGGTTTCTTCAAAGTTGGGGGCTGTTGTGGTTAAACCTACCGGGCAGGACCATCCTCATTAAAGCTTTTCTTTCAGCCCTTCCTATTTATTAGTATGTTGTTACTTTGGCTCCAGCAAGCATTCACAAACAATTGGAGCTAATTATGAGAGGCTTTCTCTAGCAAGGAGGGAAACAAGATACAAAAAAATTCAGTTTGGTCCGATGGGAACAAGTGATCCTCCCCTTCAAAAAGGGTGGCATATCCATCAAAATTCCAAGCCTAACTAATAAAGTGATGGGCTTCAAACTTGTGTGGAGAATGCTAATGGAAAAAGGCAGCTGGTGGGTTGAGGCTCTCAAAAAAAAAAAACCTTAATGGGCAGCACTCCAAGGTACTCACTGATTTGATCATGGAAAGACCATGCACTCTAGCATGGAGACTTATCAAAAAGGTCATTCCCCAAATAAAAAATCATATCTCAAAGTCCCATGGAAATGGAAAAGATATAAATCTTTGGACAGATAGAATTATGGGTTCGGAGCCAAGAAATCATCTCCAGCAGTTCAGACCCCTGAAAATATGGATGGAGGCTAAAAGAATTCATTCCTTATATGACATCTCGGTTTGGGACCACAATAATTGGTCTACTTGGAGGGACCTTCCTCTCCCAAATCATCTCAAAAATCAGTGGGCAGATCTGAAGAGAACGCTGATGGGAGTTGCCCCAACAAATAAATCTACTCAAGACAGCTTCATTTGGGACCCAAGCAGAGGAAAGTTCACCGTGAAAGATGGGTATCAACTCCTCCATTCTAGCAACAACCTAGATAATTGGAACCTTTGGTCAGCAATTTGGAAGAATGAATGCCTCCCAAAGAGAAAAAAAAAATTGTGGACCCTCCTAAAAGGGAAGATCCTCACAGCTGAAAATCTCAAAAAAAAGGGATTCAAGGTCCTTCAATGTGCTGCCTTTGCTGTTCGGAGGAGGAGAGCAGTCAATATTTATTCCTCGATTGCTCCTTTTCCGAACATTGCTGGCACCAAATTATCAGCCCTTTGAGGTATCCTAGAGAAAACTTCGATCAGCTCACAACTCTTAACAGAAATTGGGAAAAAGGCTACCCCCACGCAAGAAAAGGCAAAGCCATAATTACTAGAATCTAGAGATGCATTCCTTTTGATCTCTGTTGGCAAATTTGGCTCTCCAAGAATAGCTGCATCTTGAAAAACCAAAAGCCAAACCAGCTCTCACTTTGGCCAAAACTCTGGGCCTAGTCGCAGAAATGATAAGTGCCAACACTGTAACAAAAACCGACCACACCAACTGGTAGAAAGAAGAGGAAGAATGGTATAATAAATTCCCGTTGGTCTACTCAAAGAATAAACAATCTCCAGCAAATTCAGGTAAGGGAAAAAAAATGGAAACTCAGGGTAACTCAAAATGAAATAGAACAGTGGATTCAAGAACAAAAGACTTTCACTCTTCAGTTTGATGGCGCTTCCAAAAACAATCCCGGACAAGCAGGAGTAGGGGGAATAATCACAGATCAAAATGGGCAAGTCATCACCACTTACGAATGGGGATTGGGAAATATGACAAACAACATGGCAGAAGCCTATATCCTTTTACTAGGTACCTACATCATGAAAAATCTTCAAGCCAAAAATCCAGTCATAATTGGCAACTCGGCAATTATGATAACAACTATGGAATCAAGGGGTGACTTCAAAAACTAGGCCCTCAATAGAATCAAGCATAGGATCATGGATAACTCAAAATAGCTGAGGATCATTCAATTCAAACACATAAGGAGAAATTACAATATCAAGGCAGATTCTCTAACCAACAGTGCAGTCACCATACCCATAGGGTAGGTCCGTGAGAACAACAACACATATGATAAATCAATCCCATAAGACGCCCCTCCCCATATTCGGGCTCGTGATCCAAGGCTTCAACAGTCATCTCAGTAAAAAGTCTGCCTCTCCCTTCAGTCCATGCAGCTGGACGTCCGATTCCCTCTCCACTGACAGTATCCATTCCCACATCCTAAGCACTGTCAAGGAAATCTTTAGGCTAATGGAAAATCTGTATTGGAAAATGGACCGGGAAGAGTCTCGTGGAAAGATCACTCAGAAGTTAGGCAATATTCATTTCCCAATCCTTAGAGGCTACTCAAGAAATATTCGAATTGACAGTGAGGACAGGAACATCTCAGAGCAGTCCGATCCACATCCAGAGGATTTGAAGTTTGAGTGGGCTTATAAAAAGCCCATGGTGCATTGGTTCAGCCAGTTCAGTGTTATGGTTGCACTCTGCTCTCTTGGAAAAGGCTCAAGCTCCCGTCGTCCCTTCTTCAGATCATCCCCGGTGCTCTTCAGTCGAAGAAGTTCCTCAAAGTTAGCTCTGCGAGGTATAGATTCCATTTGTCGGGATTGTATCTTCGTTCTTTTCTCTAACACTCGTGTTGTTTTTGTGATCCAGCTCCATTCAACTTCACTGGCAACTCTCTGTTCCTCATTCTCTCTGTTTTGCAACTCTCTGTTCCTCATTCTCTCTATTACCATCCTCACACTCTCTCCTCTACTCTTTATTCCCCCTTCAAAAGTTGTTTCCTCCCTCTTTTTGCGATACTTTGTTTCCCACCCCCTCTTATCTCTGGAGCTCTACTTATTATTCTCTCTCCCCTGAACTTCCCCTCTGCCATCAACTCTCTGATCTTCTTAGCTTCTTCCTCCAGAATCTCTTTTAACCTTCACTCTCCTCTCTGTAGCAAGCTAATCAAGCTCTGCCTCAAGATATACAAGACTACTCAAGACTCGCGAACAATGTCAGCAAATACTTTGGACCGTGTCGTCACCAACAATAGTTGCACCCTCTACAAGGCGCACTGCTTCATGATTGCTCGCTTCATCAAGCATTTCAATGAGCTCAAAGAAGAAGTTCAGTTAGAGAACAAATCAAAGAAGAAAAAACTTGAAAAACAGAAGGCGGAACTTGAAGGCCTCAAAGAGAAATGAAATCACTTGGAAGAAGCCATCAGTCACATAAGATCTATGAACCAAAGCATGCAAGGGGAGGCCTCAAGAAAGAACAGTGATAAAAAAGAGCAGTGGCCTGATGATTCGGTTAATCAGTTCTGGTGAAAATGCCTTATGCATTGTAAATACTGTTTGCTCGGCAATATAGCCGGTTTGCCTTCCAAGTCTTAAAAATTAATCCTAGTGAATTGGATCAAGGGAATGCGTGCCCATTTTGGATCAATTCCACTTTGCTTCCTCTAGTATCTGTAATGGGACTTGTCCCTTTGCTGAAGTTTTTTATAATATAACAGTATTCGACCGTGTTAAAAAAAAAAGGAATAATTTTGGCTTACCAATTAAGAAAAAATTACCTCCACATTTTTGACTTATTGTAGTAATCCTTATCCACCAATTAGAAACAATTTAGGATTGATTTCTTCTTATGCACCTTCATCCTTGAAAGGTGAAAGCTTGTCCCTTTCACCATATTTCTCAAAATAATATTTGTTTCTTCTTCTATTGTGCATAATTTGTTGTTATACTACCATGTTTTACCCAAAACAATATGGCATACACCCATGGGAATTATGTCACACAACAATTCATTCTTGTAACTTCCAATTTGGAATTCCATTTTACATTGTTCATTAACCAAAAATGAATTTCCTTTCTATAACTATGACACTTTATATGATGCAGGATGTGTCAACTTCATCAATCCCAATTTTCCACCATTTATGTGGATACCAAATTATTAGTACTACATTATCAATTACCACTTTGCAACACTTACCGCATGTTTTGCATACAATCCTAAACAAAATTTGTCTTTGAGCAAGTTCCTTTATTTCCCTTTCTAGCTTGAGTAAGAATCTTTTCATCAACAATTATTGTCCTACTTTTGGAGGTTCTTCTCATTTTGTAGAATTCACATTTTCATCATCTCCATACACTACATGTGCACTTCTCTAGGTTGTACAACTATTTGTTGGACAATCTCATTCTGTATGTCCCAACTTATTAGATCTATAACATTATACCTGGTAATATCTATCTCTACCTTTACCTATAGAATGATACCTTCTTACTCTAAAATCACTTCCTCTAGGTGACAAAATTGATTGACTTCAACCAGTCCTTCCCTTTGGCATTGGAATATTTGTTGACTATTTTGATATCCTTTACATCTTTTGGGACTCCTTCATCAGCTTTTCTTAGTTTTTTCCTAGCTATCTTCTCTTCAACTTTTAAAGTAGCATGAAAATCATCCTCAACTATCCTTGGGGATAGAATATTGATTCATACTAGATTTCAAACTATCAATGTACCTAGGTATCGTTTCTGCATCTTCTTCTATATGCCCAATTCTTATATTTTTGTACAAAATTATTCATTATATTTTTTGACAGTGTTGGATCCTACCAATATACCATGGGTCTCCCTAATATGAAGTCCTAATTAGACCTCACATCATTTGGTATAGGAGCCCCATCTGGAAATATGGATCGACTACCATATACTTAAATATTTTCCTTGGTTGCAATCATTAGCATGAGAGAGAAACACAGGTACTTTTGAATGAGAAAGTATGCGTTGTGGAATGTTCAACTGTAATATGTATTCAGGCTATTTCACTAAAAGGGAAGAGAGAATGATCCTTTAGAAGAAAAGTATTAGTACTATCCCAATAAAGATTCATGCACATACAGATAAAAGAATCGTTAACTGTCTAGCGAAGTAGTTCACATGGACATAATGATAATTAAAATAATTACAACACACATTCGACAAGATGAGCACCAAAGTCAGTGAAATAGTTCAATTTTGTAGGATACCTAGGGGGGATATTATGGGGTACAGAGGGAGGTAGCCAAGGGAATAATGTGATAATGTGATGGGCCATATTTAATAAATAAAATGTGTAATCTTGATTAATATCAAAACCCTTGAGGTACGGTAACACCATATAAATACTCCTTAAGGAAGGAAATGACTCCACAAGTCATACGCTTGTCAATACAATAATACTTGACATGTCTCAATGGAGAGTCTCTAGCGTCTATATAGGCTTCATATATACAATGCCATGGGTCTCTCAATACCATACATCCATTACAATGGGATTTTCAAATTATTCATGTCTACTTATGGTCCCTTACATAATGTGGGTTAACTACTTTATTTATTAAATATGGTCCATCATATTATTACATTATTCCCTTGGGTACCTCTCTCTATACCCCATAATATCCCCCCTAGGTATACTGCATTCCACCCCCTTTAAACATGTTTCTTCCTCGAAACATGAGAAGAACACAAATAATAAGATATTCTCAAAAGAGTAGTCCATTGGTACCATGCACATGCATCTAGCCATCCCAGAGAAAGGTGAACACTCGATCTAGTGTGTGCCTCACTCACTTGAGATGGAAGTTGTTTCTAGTGGTTCCTCTACATCGATGTGCTATGGGTGGCTCGTTACACCTCTTTGTGTGTTGTCCAAGGGTTATTGTCCTTGTTGCTAATTATTCCCCCCTTTCTAGTTGTTGTCTAGCTGGGTGGTGCGGGTGGTGATTTGCTGAATTTTTAACTGATGGTGTATCTTTCTTCAACTCACCACTTGATGGAGCCTAAGAGGTATCTGGTACCTATTGTGGTACCCACGGTTGTTGCTTGTCTTCCATTATTACTTCCACCACAGACTAGGATTGATAGACACAATGATCTTATCTTTCTGAATACTTCCATGAACCTGTAATGTGGAAAGATTGATAGAAAATAAGCCTTTATGGCTCTTATTGTCCTCATTTCCAGCTTGAGACCACTTGTCCAAAAGGAATTTTTCAATTTCTTCCGCGGGAAGTCTCCACACTGAACGACCAAGTGAGTTCCATGAGTTATATGTCTCATCTTTAATATAACGCCCTAGTAAGCATGTCCAAACATATGGGGATATATACTTATGATCTTTTATAAATTATTCAATAGTAGGGCTATCATTTTTTCTGTAAACTTCATCTTGCTAGAACCCCTAAAATAGAGTAAGGGTTTTGAAGAAAATCACTTACTTTGTGCGGCAGATTTAAATGGCCACAACTCGGTCAGTATGGCTTAGAATACTTATTATAGTTAGTTTTCAGAAATGGAACGACCATTATGCATTGTCCCATGTGCTTGAAATGCTGATCTAGGCACTCTGGAAATTCAGATTCGTGTTGCAACTGTCCTGCTGTCACAAAAAATTCTAAAAAAAGAGTTGACTTTAAATCAACAATATCTCCCTCGTCCGAGCTCTGTTTCGACCGATTGTTTTTTTTTTAATTTGGGTGATTTTTCCAAAATTCCCCACAAAAAATGCAAACATTTACTAGAGGGCCGCTGTCCATGAATTGTCGTTAGAAACAATTCTGCAAAACGCTGATTTTAAATAAACGATATCTCCCTAATCCAGACTCCAATTCGACTGTTTTTTTTTAAATTGGGTATTTTTTCACAAGGAGTTACGATATGCTATTTTGTTTTACAATTTTTTCACCAAAATGTTTAGATATGATATGAAAACTCGTTGTATTTTGCTTTCCGTCCATGTTTCTTGATTTTCCATTTTCTCAAGTTTTGGCTTTCTTTCATGAATATAATGTGCATAATTGATATACGATCCTTTATTTGAAATTATACAATGAGGGTCATGTTTTCACTTCTCTCCTTGATCAAAGCCAAACTCCTTCATCATTTATTTAACTTGTAGGATGGCTTGTCTGTTATTTAGGATGAATGACCCAAAAATCCTTTCTAACTTAAAAATATACCCTTTGCATGCAAAAACAAATTGAACTTGGTCAACATTTAGACTATACCTTATAAATTCAAGATAAAATATCCTCATAGGCAAAAATATTGGCAAACAATATGGTGGTACTTCAAACCCATACAGTGTTCTCTTAGTGTAATATTCAAAAATATACGAGTCCCCCACACTGGTGTCCTTTCTGAGCTACAAAAACTCTTTAATTTTGCTTCAAGCAAAATCCTTGGAGGTTGCTGATTGTTCCAAATAGTATATATAGTGGCCATGAATGATCATAAGTAATACAAAAATGCCTCATTATTTCCTTTTTCCTAACAACACTAGCCCATTAAATCACAAATTTCATTTTATTCTTTGAATCCCATATATTCACATTAGAGGAAATTTCATCTTAAAACTTCCCATGAAATTTCGAAATTTCCATGTCATACAATGTAAACCAATCAATATCCTTAAAATTTAAAAAGAGGTACACACCTTAAATAATTTGAAATTGTTTAATTTAGGTATGTGTGAAATATTTTATTAATATTATTTACCTACCTTACCCATATGAATTAGAATATCGAAAAAATTATTAATGCAATGTAAATATTGATATTAGTGCAAAAATATAAATTAAAAATGTTGGTCCATTTGACATTAATATACGTGCCCCAAAAAAATAGTAACAAAATATAAATTAAAAAAGCGGGACAATTTGAGATTAATAACCATGTCCCAAAAAATACCAAAAAAATAATAATAATTACCAATTCTTTTCTTAAACACAGTAAATTTGAAAAAATAATAACATTTATCAATTATTTTACTAAAAAATAGTAATATTTACCTATTCTTTTTTTAAATAGCAACATTTACCAATTTTTTTTTGTTTGAAATATTATGAATTAAGAATATTTTTGATCACCACGAAACCATATATTATTTTCGAACTCCGGGAAAATTTTTATTTCAAACTTATGTATATTATTTTCAACAAAAAAATAGTTTTCATTTTATGTTTTGCAATTCAGATCACTATTTCCAGGCAAAAGTTTATTTTCAGTCTCATGTATATTATTTTCGAAAAAAAAATATTTTCTAGTTTATGGTCTACAATTTGCATCACAATTTTCGGGCAAAAGCATATTTTCATTTTATGGTTTGCAATTCGGATATCACCACTATAATATTTTTTTTCTTCATCATGGGCTGAATCTGTTGGACTAGGTTAGGCATCTATTACTATTTGACGTAAATATAAAATCAAAATAAAACCCACCTCACCATCTATCTAGAATATCTATTCAAGATTGGATTTCAATGACCGAAAGTGGCATGTCTACTTATTGAGTAATTATTTTATTGAGGAAGTTTCCCTTTCCAACATGCGAATATAAATTAAAAAACTCTAGCCATCCCAAAGCACCCTCTAGTTTTTTTTATGTTATCAATATCAAACATGGTGCGATTAATTATTTCTTTGGCTGAAGGCATTCAGGAGGATGGGAATGATCTGTAATATATACGAATTCACCCAGCACATTCTGAAGTCACAGTAGAGGGTTTTAAAATCACATTGGAAAGGTGTAGTAAAGGCACATTACGAAGTAATACTGGTTATTTCCCTATTGCACTAAAATCCTTTTCGATGTTCCAATTGAAAGTGATGATTTGTGTATTTGCCTTCAACAATAGAGCCTTTACCTTACAAGAACTCACATTTTAATGTATCCTTGTTTTTTCTTGCATGGTAAACTTAAAGGATGAGACCTTGAGCTTCATAATATTCCACCATTTTGTACAAAGAGGCCAAGGGGTGGCTACCTGTGTCTCTCCTATGTGTTATATAATTTCTTATATGACCTTCTAACCATAACGATGTACTTCATTTGTTAAAGCATTACCCAACTGAAGAAACCTTTGTCACATGTGGCATGGATCCATCTATTGATTTTCATCCTCGTGGAGACTTTCTTTCGAATAAAAATTGATCATCATATTGCACATATAATTTATTTCAGTATAAATTTTTCATCATATTGCACATTTATATGTGGGGTTGTAAATCAGGTACTAGTCATCAAATGCTAGTATGTATAATGACGTTCTCCCAGTTTGTGAGAGAGTGGTATTTGACACAACAAAGGTTCAAGCTCTAGGTCATTTAATCACACGAACCATACTAAAAGTATAGCTTGACATATCCTTAACATAATTTCTATTTTTCAGTTGTGTTATGCCTACTTCCTCATATCAAAATTTTGATAGTTGATATAAAAGTCACTAGCATATGTACTTACATTTATATCCTTATTGCATTGAAATGGGTACTCGTAGATCTTCAAGAAAGTTCGAAACTATTATAGGTTAGAATTCAAAGGATGAATTGGGTAACTGCATCCCATTTCATGTGTTGATTGCATCTTGGGTTACTTTGGCTCCATTAAGGAATCAAATTTGGGCTAAAATAAGAAGACTAGATGATCTAAAATCACATTGGAAATGTGTAGTAAAGGCATTTAAGAGGAGCCAAAGGGGTGAAAAAGTGGAAAGGTTCTCATAGCTCATCTGTACGAGTGCAGGGACATCCTCAAAGAGTCTATTTCCCAACAACAGAATTTTCCTCAAATTGGACTAAATTGTAAGAGCTCTTCCTTTTATGATCTTTGAAGACTTCTTCTATTTTTGTATTAGAGTATTAAAATATGAATTCCCTAGATTAAATGGATGCTTAATGTGGTTTATATTTTTAATATATAGGTTTGTGTATTTCAAACTTTTAATAATGGCAGCCTATGGAAAGTATTACTAGTATTCTAAGTGTTTTCATTTCAAAAATAGGGGAGTTACTCTATGAGGGAAAGAATGTTGCATCATTGAGAGAAGAAGGGGTTTGGATTTATAAGTATGATTATTTTCATCCAAGTGGAGAAGAGTTGGACATATTTAAGAATCCAAGTTACCTATGCTTCATGAAATCGGTTTACGAAATTCTAATCCAACATTAATTGCTTGCATACATTCAAAACTAGTCTTTGAGATTCAATATGGTATCCGGCAGAAGGGTGGTGCATGTGTTCATTTTGGTATGCACATACCATTTTTGGTTTTTGTTGAAGTATTCAAGGAAGAGGATTCAATTCATATGAATAAGAAAACATATGTTTGTAGAAACCCCTCAAACATGCTATTATCTAAATTATTTTACTCTGGATGGAATACAAGATTACATATTGTGAGTGGTGAGAAATTAAAATTCATGTTGACTATAGAGACACTTCATTTTAGGTAATGTTTGACAATTTTCATTTTTCCTCTTCTTTATTTTCACAAGGTTTGATATCAC
>APFE030299209.1:0-12306 GCA_000404065.3 Pinus taeda
AGGAATCTGTCCAAAAATGGGCCATCCTCCCATCCCTTATCTCCCAGAAGCTATGCTGATAGATGATCTCTTTGTGTTGCTTGGCCGCGTTCTAGATTAGGGATCCTATAGGCGTGGTGGTGATCCTGATTAGTTCTTGTTGTGGTCGATTATTTGCATACTTTGCTGTCCATAATTGCGCCCATAGCTTCTGTGGACAGGAAACCCATTGCCACCAAATCTGTGCTCCCATCTAAGTGTTGTTGTGTTGAGGATCATGTAAGCCTAGGCCTCCCTGCCTTTTAGGCTTGCAGACTTTATCCTATTTGACTAGAGCCCATTTTTTGTTTTGTCATGTGGAGTCCCATAATAAATTGCGTTGCAAATTTCGAATTCTTTTCAGTACCCATTTCGGCACAGCAAGCACTGAGAACAGATAGAAGGGCATTGATTGTAGAACTGCCTTTATTAAGACTAATCTACTAGCCATGTTGAGAGTTCTATATGTCCAAGATAGGAGTCGACTTTCCATTTTCTCTATGAGTAGATGCTAGGAAGCATGCTTTAAGGCTGCATCTATGAGAGGGGCACCTAAATACTGAGATGGAAGCTTGGCTTGAGAGAATCCAATGATTCGAGTAATGATTCTTTGGGTGGGAATAGGAGTATGGAAGAAAAAAATCTGAGATTTGGAGGTGTTGATGGTGGTGCCAGAAGCTTCTAAGAATGTGTCTAAAAGTGCTTTAAAGGTTTTGGCCTCATGTACAGAAGGATGACCAAAGAGAATATTGTCATCAACAAATTGTTGATGAGTGATAGCAGGGGATCCATGGACAGAGAGTCCTCTAATATCATGGGATTGAACGATATGTTTTATGATACGGCCTAGACCCTCAGCCATAATTATGAAAAGAAAAGGGGACAGAGGGTTGCCTTGATGAATTCCTCTAGAAGGATGATACAGTTTAGAGGGGATACCATTGACAAGAACAGAGAAAAGTGGGGAGGATATGAGGGTCATCATCCATCTGACCCAGGTCGGGCTGAATCCAAAGGCCATTAGCAGCTATTTTATGTAGGTCCAACTGATTTTATCAAAGGCTTTGGAAAAGGTCAATTTTCAACAACATACCTGCTTGCTTGTTCTTTTTGAGAGAATGAATGGTTTCATGGGTCATAATAATACCATCCAGAATTTGATGGCCTTCTACATAACCAGATTGCTCTGGTGAGATGAGAAGAGGGAGGAGCGGTTTGAGGCAATTGGCTATGAATTTCGAGATAATTTTGTAGATAACATTGCAGAAGGCAATAGGCCTAAACTTCTCCAGAGTGCTTGGTTGTGCGACTTTGGGAATAAGAGCAATGAAAGTTGTATTGAGCGAAGGGAGTAACCAATGCATTGCTCTTGATTCCTCTACCACATTCCAAACATCTGCTTTAATTATATCCCACAAGTGATGGTAAAAGTTGGACGTGAAGCCATCAGGTCCCGGCACCTTCCCAGCGTTTAGTTGATTGGAAGCTTCTTCGACCTCCATGATTGTGATTGGCCTTAGCAATAATTGATTATGCTCTTTTGTGATGAGTTTAGGTATATGCTGAAGGATATCATTGATGGCACTCTGTCTGTCTATGGGCTGCTCTTGATGAATAGTTTTGAAGTGATTTATAAGCTCTTTCTCTATGTCTTCCTATTTTTCCAATTTGTCTCCCTGAGAGTTTTGAATGTGTGAGATTGTATTGTTCATTCTTCTTTGTATAGTTGTGCGATGGAAAAACTTGGTGTTTCATTCCCCTTCTCTTAGCCATCTGATTCTTGACTTCTGTCTCCACAGCAGTTCCTCTTGTTTGCCTCTTTCATCTAGTTGTGTTAGTAGTATTTTTTCTTGCTTGGCATACTCCTCTGTTCTACCTTCTAGGATTATCTTCTGTTGTAGCTCTGTCATGCTCTGCTGAAGGGCTTTTTGCTCTTGAAAGATGTTGCCAAAGGATTATGGTTCCAGATTTTGATTTGTTTTTTGATATGTTTCAGTCTTTGCTGGAATTGGTACATAAGTGAGCCTCCGTTGGGAATGAAACTTTCCCATGCTGATTTGACCACTGTATTAAACTCAGGGTGAGTAAGCCAGAAAGCTTCAAACTTGAATGGTCTTCTGTTGGAGTTTCTGGGATTTTTCCATTGTAAAGAAATGGGCCAGTGATCCGAGCCAACTAAGGGTAAGATAGAGGCACTTATATCACCACCAAGATGAACAAAATTATCTGAAATTAGAAATATGTCCAACCTGGATGTTATTTGCTGAGTGCCGGCTCTTTTGTTGTTCCAAGTAAAGATGTCGTTGTCAAAAGGTAAGTCCATGAGACTGTTGTGTTGAATGTAGTCTTTTAAATCATTGCTTTCTTTCTCCAGCTTTCGTCTGCCTCCCAGTTTTTCCTCCAGCCATGTGATCATGTTGAAGTCTCCTCCCGTTGTCCAAAGTGGATAAGATCTTGGAGCGTTAAGGATCTTCAATGTTTCTAATTGCTTTATTTTTTGCATACTTTCCCGAGGGAAGTAGACATTGGTTAAGTGTCCATGTATGTTGGTGCTGATTAGGTGGAACATTGCTTGAATGAAATAGTGTGAAGCATGGAAATTTGTTAAGGATATATGCTGAGAATTCCATGCTATGGCTAATCCTCCCAAAGCACTGGTTGTGTTGACTATTGCTGTTTGACATCCTGCCCAGGCTTTGGATAATATGGATTCTAAGGTACTGGTGCTGCATTTTGTTTCTTGCATGAATACAATGTATGGTTGTTCTTTCTGGATCATGTTCTTCAACATTTTGTACTTCTTGGGACCATTAAGTCCTCTAACATTCCATGAGATGAGCTTCATGGTTGACTAGTAGGTGAGGATTGGTCATATTTGGTCAACTTGGAGCATCTTCCTGACTCCACTAGCATTTCCCCAATTGTACATTGTAGATCTGTCTTTCTGCCTCTTTTCTTCCCATATTTAATGATATGTTTCCCATCCCATTTGCCTCCTTGTTGTATGCCCAAAGTATTGTGCTGATGCACTCTTGTGAGCACTACTTCCATATTTTCCAGTTGTCTTTCCAGTATTGTGTCGAACTCTTTTATTTTGCAGGCTTGCTTTAGACTGAAAATGTCTATTTCCCAGAGATCAAAGCTTTATGGTTCTTCTTCCATTAAGCTTTGTTGACTTCCTCCTTCCTGGTGGATTGGTGGCTAAGAGGGTTCTGCCGGAGTATCATCGATGTCCATACTTTTATCAGACCATAGGGCTTTGTATTTAACAGGGTTGGTGTTGGGTTGCGAATTTGAGGTAGGCTTGTCAGAGGAGATAGCTTTCGAAGGATGAATGATGTCAGCTTGGATGAGAGTGGGGGACAGAGGGGTGGATGGAACAGAGGTTGGGTTTTCTTGCATAGGCATATCTGATTCGGGCTTTTCTAGATTTGTCAGAATCTCAAAGTTGTTGCTGGAGGATGTCAAAGCAGAAGATAGAGTAGTGTTTTTGGGTGATGAGGGAGGTTTTTTGTTATGCCTTTCCCTGCTGGTAAGCTTGGTAAAGCCTTCTGGATCAGACTTGTTTCCAGTTTTTGTGGTTTTAGGCTTCATGTTTAAGGGACAGTCACAAAAGAGGTGACCATGGGCATGGCATCTCCTGCAACGGAAGGGTATATGTTCATAGTCAAGGGGTTGAATCCATTCAAAGTCGTCGTGAAGAAGACTTACTGTGTCTAATAGTGTGTGGCCCAGCTTCATGTAAACGCAGATTCGTGCGTAGGATGTGTATCTTCGAAGCTTAGTTTCATCTGTTGCCTTTATGAACTCACCTAGTCCATTGCCAATGGCTGTTAGTGAATCCTCGTCCCAATATTCCAGTGGAAGAGAGTACAAGTGGATCCATACTGGTGCCCAGCTGAAATCTTCCTTATCGGGGTTGAATCTTTTGACCCAGTCTCGAAGATAAAGACCTGCTGCATTGAAGAAGTAAGGTCCTCCATCCAGGACTTGGTTTCGGTCTTCAAGGCAGTTGAATGTGGCTGTGAAGAAGCCCTTAGGGCCCAGCTATAGAGTTACATGACGTTTTGGCTTCCATTTCGAGGTGATCCAACCTTACAGTGCTTTTTTAGTTGGCCAAAAACCTATGAATTTTCCAATCAGGGTGTGATCTTTCATATATTGTATTTGCGCATTGATCATGTGACTAGGAAGCTCGATCTTGGGCCTCTCTGTGGCGTTGAGCTTGCATGTGGGTGACGAAGCTTCCTTTGGTGTGCCAGATGTTGCTGGTTTGTCCGACTTCTCATATTCTAGATCTTCTTGTTCATTCTTCTTCGACTACTGCACATGCCATGCCTCAGCCTTCTCTGTAGTATTAGTTTCACTCTCTGTTGGGTTTTCATTGTTGTAATTTTTGGGAGAAGGTGTTTATGCCTCCCCAAGTGGACCGTTCATTGCCCTCTACGTTTAGAGTCACAGAGTCAGTCCTAACAAATTTTGTTTGTGCTTGTAAAGCTATGTGCTCAGACTGTGCGCTGTGGAAGGGTCTGTCAAGAACCCTAGTTCCTCAGTACGCCATCGCTCCTCCACTCCAAAATAATTAAATTAAACAAATATTAAAAAAACATTAGTGAAATATATTATGGTGCAAGGAGATAGTGAATGCAAAAGAGGTAGATGCATTGCCAATATTCAAGAATATGAATTGGAAATCAAACCCACTAAGTTGATAAAGGGACAAGGGATGGCCAAGATGATGTCTGAATCTAATTTCATAGATTTAGGAATTAATCTATTATTCAAAAGAGAAAAGAAATATACAGGTGAAGAGGTGCAATGAGGGATTGCTATCCCAACTTAGGAAATTCAGATGAAGTTTACTCTAGCGCATTGGTACAAACATCTAGTTCACTTCTTGATTTTCCTAAGATGTCCAATGAATTTTGATAAAGGTAAATACCGTACCCTGAGACTGCAGGCCTTGAGATTTGTCATCTCAAGTGGCTAGTTATATTGGAAGGATCCTATGGGGGTTTTGCTGATGTGCCTGGTCGAAGAGGAAGTGAAAAAAATAATGAATGATATTCATGGTTGCATCTATGGAGGGCATTACAATTGGAAAACTACCACACATAATATCCTCAAGGCATTTTTTTATTGGCCCACGATTATTAGTGAGGTACATGCTTATGTCAAGGCCTGTGATAAGTGCCAAAGGTTCACTGAAAAGTTGAAATTGGCCCCTTTCCCTTTAATCCCTATTTTTATGGAGAAGCCCTTTACATAGTGGGGGCTGGATTTTATTTGAGAGGAATACCCAACATACAATGTCCAACATAAATGGATTCTCACTACAACCGACTATTTCACTAAGTGGGTGGAGGCTATCCCAACCAAGAATGCAACTGATGCAATTGTCATAAAATTTATGGAAGAAAACATTATGGCCAGATTTGGGTGTCCAAGGAAGATAGTCACAGATAATGCCCAAGTGTTCAAATCTACCAAGCTTTTGAGCTTCTGCCAGAAATAAAACATCCTTATAGGCCACTCTATTACCTATTATCCACAAGGAAATGGCATGGATGAATCCTCCAACAAGAATCTTGTGAGAATCCTAAAAAAGACTATATTTGAGAATCATAAAAATTGGAATTCACAACTGAATTTTTCCTTGTAGAAAAACAGAGTCACCACTAAAATGTAGAATGGTAAGTCCCAATTGAATTAGTGTATGGGAAATCTACTTTTTTTCCCATACAACTAGTAATGCGAGTAGCTAAATTCCTGCAAGAGGTTGAAGAAGAGCCCAATTTCCTAACTAGGAGAATAAATAAGCTTGTGGAACTTCAAGAAATGAGGGGAGAAGTGACTCAAAGCTTAATCAAATACTAAGAAAAGATGAATGGTCTTTTTGACAAGAGAGCCAAGGATAGATCGTTGCATCTTGGAGACCTAGTGCTTAGGAGGTATCTGAGAAGAGAAGACAAAGGGACGCACAATTTTTTTTATCCCTTATGGTTTGGACCCTTCAAGATTGTAGAGGCAAAGGGAAACAATACTTTCTTGCTGGAAAACTTGGAAGGTAAAGTGTCTGAGCTGCCTGTTGAAAGTGACACATAGGTTGAAGCAAGAGAAAGCTAATTCTCATGCTCTCCACATACAAAATGAAAACTTCAAGGAGATGGTGGTGGAACTTGGGGTTGATCATAAATATAGTTCAACTGTAGAGACCTTTCTCAAGGGTTCCCAAACAAAGATTCAAGAGCTCAGACATAAGCTCAAAATGTCAAGATGTGAACATGCTCAAACGAAGGAGCTAGCACAGGTCAAGGCATAAAAGGATATCTTGGCCATTGAGAACATTGACATGAACAATGAGGTTGTATCCCTCAAGTAAACGATAGTTGAGGTACAACAAAAGATTGACTCACACATTTGCATGGTCATCGTCCCAGTGGACCCCTAAAATCCTACTCAACAGCTACCTAAGACCTTTACTGAGCTTCAAATTTCTGAAGGGGAATGAAAAAAGGTACAAAGATACCTAGAAACGACTTAGAACAACTTGGCCCAAAAGGAGAAACAAGTAGAGATCAACAAGGCTAATGTTGAGATCCTCAGCAAAGACCTACAAGAATCCAAGCAACAGATCTCAGAGCTAAAAGGTAAGTTAAAAGGGAACATGTTACCGTTGCAGGCCAAACAACTAGTATGGGATGATATCATTGAGGAGATGGAAAAGAACTGGGAGTTCATAAACATGATGCATGAACAGAAAATAATAGTAAAAGATTTTGAATACTCCATCATGACAACTAAAGAGGTTTGGATAAAGAGCTCCCAAATTTCCCAAAAGTTCATCAAGTTTGTGAATAAGAGGCTAGTCAGTGAGTTGAGGCCTATTGATGTGGTGGACATGGTGGGGGCCATCATGGAAATTACTAAGATGATCCAAAAGGAGGAAGCTAGAGTGAGAGTTGGAGATTTCCTGGGAGTGGTGGTAAGGAAGGTGAATGCTTTCAATCAAGAGTTTGATGCACTTATAAGGGCGGGGTTACCCGGTGTTGGTTTCAACTTTTGGGCATAGTTTAGATACCTATTTCCCCCATTTTTGACCATTTTACCTTTGAATTTACGAGATTTGTGTCCTAATTATTGCTTTTCTTGGTTATAAGAAGCAACTCTTGTTTTGACATATTATCTTTCCATTTTTGTTAAATATGAACGAAGTGATATCTTTTTGATGGCTAACCAGGGTAAGTTGATGCAGGAGCATTCAACCCAAGAGAAAATCATTGTAATTAAGTAGACATAGGGGGTCATGTAATTTAAAGAAGTTGGATTCCTAAGTGATGAATCAATGTAATATTTAGGCTTTTGAGAACATAGAATAGGAATTAATTAGATAATGCGAGATATTTTGTAAATGCTCACAAATAAATGAGCACATGAGTGGTTAATAAAGACAAAAGAGTTAAAAGTCAATTATAACTCTTAAGTATTTTCATGATTCGAGGAATGAGAGAGAGTTTTTAGGAATTAAATGAAGTTAGAAGTGGAAATAGAGGATTTAGGAGTCAGTTCAGTAGATTTAGCAAGGAAACCAGAATTAGTTCAATAAAGCTTTCTGGTATAAATGTAAGCCTATGGGCAGAGTAGGAGGAGGAGGCCACAGATAGTTGAAGATCAGGCCTGTGAGAGACATAGAATCTCAAATGTAATCATTTGTTTATACTTACGTATATAGAGATTTATTCCTAGCTATGTAAATGTGTGTAATGAGTATTTTATGAATGAATTACATGTAAAATTGTAGGTTCTATAACAGAAGGTTGTAGGTAGAGTTTTGTGGATACACAAAGGAAAGTATGATTTAGAGGAATCATAAGGGATCTTTGAATCCAGCTGAACGAACAGAGTAATTTTTGTAGAGGTAGCGAAGTAAGAATTTGCAGAGTTAATCTTAGAGGAAGTGGAAGAGAAAAAAGAATGAAACCCTAAAGAAATAACCAAACCCATAGAGAAATACTAAAGAGATAGCGTGAAACAAAGGAAAAGGGTTGAGCGGAGAAGTAAAGAGGTGATACACATGAACCATTAGATCTTATAGATCAACGGCCCAGACCAACCACTAAGGATCGGCAAAGAGCGGTTCTCAAAGGTAGAGAAGTGGATTTCGGGCGAAAGGAAAGCCGTAAGCGGTTATTACCATTTGGCTCTGATTCCACTAATCAGAGGACACGTAGTAGCAAAGGAGTGAGGGGAAACTACTTTATCGGGCGGTTAACCCCCGTGCCAGTTGTCTATCCAAATTCATGGTAGACCATTGGATCTACTAAGTGTAGAATCTCAACGGTGGAGGACTGTCAGCAACTTTGCATTGGGAAAGGATATCGACCATTGGATCGAAAACCTATCAACAATTGTGCTCTAATCACAATTGCATTAAACAGATGTCAAAGGTTGGTGGACTGTGAAATGTTGATGCGCCGATAGCAATAAAGAGTTGATTGGCGATCAGATGTGGTCGAAGATCGGCAAAGGCAAACTCAATTCCATTTGAGTTCCGACCTTAAGCTTTACAGCAACGTTCCGTTTATTTCCTATGTAATGTGGAGTTCAGAAGAAATGTGATAAGGTATATGGAAAAGGTGGACCTGATAAAGTATTGAGGTGTGACTAATAATATTTGAGATCCAATAGTGTGTTATCGCATATCAGATGTGATAGAACCAGTGTTAACGAAAACCCATGTAGGAGTCGATACCCGATTGCAATCAGCGATAAAGGGAAACCTTGAGAACTGTGCAGAGGCCGTACCAATGCAGAAAGGTATGTTTTGCGTATATTTCCTTTGTAAATGAGTTATAAAGGATTAAGTGCGAATATGTGAAGTTTCATATATAAGTCCACCATTATAAAGGATAAAGGGGTTATAATGAGTTAAGCATCGATAGAGGGTTTTGTGGTTAAGTCTGCATTAACCATGGTCTAAGGAGGGGTTTGTTATATATATGCGGCAACAATGCTATGAAGGCATAAAGTGCGAGTAAGGCTTATGCTAAGATTTATAAGGGGTGATTAAGTTCCGATAGAAGGAAATGAAAGACTGGGTTATTGTAATGAATGGTTCCATTGAGTTATTAAGGGTCCTTAACCATTGATGGTTGAATATTTTGACTCGATGGTGAGTTAAAATACCTAGGACTAATGTGTTTATGCATTATATATGCATACTGTGGGTGTAAGCTGGGTATCCTTGGCATCATTTGGTATCAGAGCAGAATTTTAAGCAGAGCGGGGAAAGATTTCCTAAGAAAAGGAGTTTGCACATAGAAGAAGGTAATGTGCATAAGTTAATTGATGAATGATAGAGGCTACAACAGAAGATTGTAGGGGAAATTTTGGAGTTCCTCGAATATTGTAGCAGTTCCAGCAGAGGCTTGAAGTAGACAGGAATAGAGGATTCCTTAAAGAAAAGTGAGAGCAAGATTGCTTAGTACAAGTTTTAAAGGAAAGAGGACTTGGAGACCAAACAGAGAACAATCCATTCAAAGTGCAGAAGAATGGGAGAATAAGATCATACATAGATCTTGAAGGTAAGATAGTGTATTTTGTTTCAAATTGAAATTGAAGATTGTGGTTACAGATGAAGCATCTCAGCAAAGGACAACAAGAGAAGCTGTGAGAGGAGAACCAGATGTGTTCTTGAAGGTAGAGTAAAGAAAACATTTTGAAGAAGAAGTGGTAGTGAACCTGAAGAATCTAAGAAGAGGTTGGATAGAGAGAGAGGACAACTGAAGTGTTCTCAAGAGATTGTAGAAGCCTAGAAGGATAAAAGATGTTGCTCAAGAGGAGGTTCCAAACAGAGGACCCCTGCTTACCAAAATACTGAGTGAGGAGAACTTAGTGAGGTAAGATTGCAGCGAGGAGGACTAGTTGTTGCAGAGGCTTGTTGTAGATGAGTGAGGAGCTCATGAAGAAAGAGGAGAAGAAGATGACTACTGATAGTCATAACAGAGGTTTAGAGAGAAGCCACATCAGAGGATATGAGAAGAAGAATGCTAAAGCAGATGGTAAGAGACTGAGTCAAGAGGATATTGACAAGGAGTTGGCTAAGATAAGAAAAGAACTTGATGTGTTATCAATCTGGCTAGAAGAAAACTAGAGACAAGGTTGGGTGTTAAGGAAGAATCCAGTGGAGTGGCATGAGATGCAGAGAAGGCTACAACAAAAGCAAGTAAAGTGGCTAAGGGAAAAACTCAATGAAACTGATTTGGAAATGGAAGAGTCCATTTGTGAACCAAAACAGGGAGAAATTCTGGGAGAAAGTGAAGATGAAGACTTGAAGGCTGAAACTTCAAGTGAGGCCAAAGGGTCACATGGTTTTAAATCTGAGAATTTGTGTATGTTTGCAGGTGAAACATGTAAAAAAGGACAATTTGTTGATATTGTCATAAAGGAAGAAGAAGACAAGCAGAATCTAAATTCTGTTCTGGATGAAGATGAGATAGATAGGTCTCATATACAGTTGGGAGAATATATCAAGCAACCAAGTGAAGGGCTTGAGAAGATTGAAGAGGAGACCATCGAAGAATTTCTGAGTCATAAAGAGAACTTGGAACAACAAGGAGATATGATGTCTAAAACATTAAGTGGGACCACATGGTGTTATGTTTTTAAGACTGATAGTTTGTCTATGGATGTAGAACAAATGCAGGAGAATATTAATGCAAATGATGAGACAAGGATAGCCCTTGGAGAAGGCAAACTTAAGAGATTAAAGGCAAACTTGGAGAAGAAACTATGTTAGCTGAAAATATAGTAAAGGATTATCAATTCACCATGATGATAGGCACAGTGGAAATAACCATGGAAGCTGTTGAGACAATCAGAAAAAGAGAAGGACATCTACTAAAAGATGTTAAGAAGGAAGAAACCTATTCAAGGGATTTAACCTTGGGAGAAAGGACATCTGATGACTTATCAATAAAAAAGGAAGGTATGGAAAATTGTGTGAAATTTCCAAATTCTCCTCCAATTAAAATCATTGAGTTATATAGAAAATTAGACTTTCAAAGAAGGGAGTAGGGAAAATAGAGGATAGATGTTCAAGATAGACTGCTGAAAAAAGAAGACAAAATAACTGTCATGAATGACAATCATAAGAAAAAGGAGTTGATAATGAAAGTTCAAAAGATTGACACTCCAAAAGAAGTAGTTCACTACAGTGGACAAGAGCAGGAAGACATCATTAGAGCAGACGATGTGGAAGAGAGAATAGTTGACAGTCTCATGAGTTCTTTTGAGAATTCAAAACAGCATAATGATGTGCTAACAGAGGAGAAAGAAACAGAGCAGCAAACTGAATTGTTGCCAAAGGAAGCTAAGGCACATAAGTCTTATGTTTTCAATTTTAACAAGTGCTTTGTGAGTGCAGGTTTTGTTGCAAATTCTAGAGGAAATTTGACACAGGTGAGTAGCCAAATAAAGATGAAAGAAGAAGATTATGTGGAAGAATTCAATCCATGGAACAGATATGCTCAATTGCTGGAGAGAATGATGGAAAGTCATGATTCAGTGCGGACAAAATAATCATGAAAGAGGGTAAGGATGATAGGGAGGCAGTAAGCAAAGAAAAAGTTGGAACAAGAGAAAAAGAAGAACAAAAAGTAAACCAACAGCTACAAAGTGGAAGTAACCAACAACAGTTTGAAGAATTAGTGGACAACAGCAACAACCTGAAGCAAAGAGAAAGAGGAAGAAGTAAGTGGCAGAGTATGGACCAACCCAAAGATGTGCTGGAAAAAGAAATTGAAGAATTGTGGCAGCTGATGATGAAACAAGCCATAGGGAGGAAAATGATAGTAGCAAGAAGAATGATCAATCAGAGCATGAACCTAATTGACAAAGCGAAGAATATGGGACAGAAGACAACAAAAGTATAACAAAAGCAAAGGAAAAATACATTTGAACAGTTATAAAACAAAGTATGGGATCCAGGAAGACAAATATCAGAAGACACATGATCAGGAGATCATGAATATTTTCTACTTTGGGAGTCTGATGCAGGAGCATTCAACCCAAGAGAAAATCATTGTAATTAAGTAGACATAGGGGGTCATGTAATTTAAAGAAGTTGGATTCCTAAGTGATGAATCAATGTAATATTTAGGCTTTTGAGAACATAGAATAGGAATTAATTAGATAATGCGAGATATTTTGTAAATGCTCACAAATAAATGAGCACATGAGTGGTTAATAAAGACAAAAGAGTTAAAAGTCAATTATAACTCTTAAGTA
>APFE030299211.1:0-52410 GCA_000404065.3 Pinus taeda
TTGGTGATCAAAACACACATTTTCCTAATAAAGTATTGATTTGCAAATGATGAGAGATGAGATGCCATGTTTGACATTGTGTGATTATTTCCTTCAAAGTTCCCTGTTTTTTGTATATATTTTCCCTTTCCTTATATAAACTCCTTCCCCTAACATTTTCTCATGATTTTTCCCCTTGAAAACAACATACTTCTCAGCATTTTGCAGGCAGGGCAGCGGTCATTTTGCCTATTTGTTCCACCTTGTTCAATAACATCATGTCAACCACTGAGACTAATGAGCAAGGTGATGACCGATCTTCATCCACGGAGGTTGAGACACAGCGAAGGCCTCGTAAGGGTGGCCTCACTCATCATGGTACTGATCAGCATTGATCTAGCATCAGAATATGAAAATTTTGAAAATTTTGGAGCATTTTGCCAATTTTTGGTAAAATTACAGGTTTTTCCTGTGTCGCGTCCGCGTCGCGCGCGCGGACATTTTGAAGGACTGCTCGGAATTTTTCAAACTTGGCATTTTTGGAAAGAGCATGCCAAGAGAAAAATTACCAATACTCGGGAGAAGTTTAATTTTGAGATTTGAGCCTCCAAAAGCTCAAAATACATCAAAAAAATGACTTTCTGCCCACTTTTTGAGTTGCAGAAAGTGACCTTGGGCGAAATGGTTTTGGAGGGGGCAAAACAACTCCAAATTCAGAAATTCCACTTGGGATGGAAATCAGATAGACCAAGCTTTCCAATGAGCCATCTTGCACCTGATTTGGACCAGTGGAACCCACTCAAAAGTTGCTGCAAAGGTGCGCGGACGTGAGAGCCAGGGGACGCGGATGTGAGAGCTAACTTTGCCAAAATTGACCTTTTTGGTCAAAAAACACTGTTTTGACTATGGTTGATTATTTTTACTTGTAGATGATGGATAAATGTAATATTTTCATGGCACTTTGATAGATTTTACCTCTCTTTACTCTTCTAGAAGTTTCCTTGATGTAAAAAGTGAATAATTAATGCATGAATTAGTTGGCTAAGTAATAGAGGCAAGTTGTTGAGCTGCCTATTATCTAGTGCTTAGTTTGGAATTAGTTCAAACTGCTCCTAAAAGGATGAGCTCGACCCCTAGAGGCAAGGGAAGAGGTTAGCTTGCCTATATTATGTGTTTTCTTAGTCATTTTGAGAGGTTGGAAGGTTGGACTCTTGTGGGAGAAAGTTTCATTGTATATTGTACATCTATCTTTGCAATTTCAAGAGGAAGAAGGCCAGGGTTTTGCAGACATCCTTGTGGATTCTTGTGGATTGTAGTGTTGATGGTGTGTTCTCTACATGTTATTGTAAGTTTGTTTATGTATTCTACATCTCTCTTTTGCTTCTATTTGGACAGATGAAGTGGTAAAGTTTGAATACATGCTTTGACATGCTCAGCTTTTTAGTTTGTTCAAAATTTATGTTTTCTGCTATCTAGAGAGGATTCAAATGGTTGTTTTCCCTCTTTAGCTCCTTCTCTATCATACCTGATCATCCATCTCAGATTAAGGCATCAGCGCTCACTCCTACCTTGCCCCAAAGATCCCCCTGCAAAAACTGTGCTCAATCCCCGCACCCTGAATTGCACTCCCTCCAATTGCCACCAAAAAACCAAAAATCTTTAAATCAACCCCCCTTATCAATTTACTAGCCTAAAATCTTTATTCTTAATTGGTCAGCTTATCATATTGAAAGATCTACCGAATCTGACCCGAGAGAGCCTTCTCATACCTCGTAGGGCTACCTACGAGGTGAAATGGTTTGATGTAGCCTTGAGAGTTTGTCTATCTCAGCCTAGGTGAATTCCAAGCGCTAACATATCCCTTATTTTAAGTAACATAAAATGTTGCAGTTGATTAAAAAAAAAAAAAAACAACTAACATATATAGCTGTTCATATTTTATATGTGTACCTATACTATGAAAAATAAATAAAACTTAATTCAAAACTTAAGTGATTTTAGAAAAATAAATACTTATACTCACAATATTTTTAATTAAAAATAACTCATATAACCCATTCATATGTTTTGTTGAATAATTATTATTTATTATTACAAGTGTAATTAGCTTTGGAAACCCTTGCGGTGGCTAGGGTTTCTCCCTTACCCGCTGATCTATGCTTAAATCGCACGAACTTCTTTGCATATCTCTACTGCAATAAGATCAATGGAAAATATTAATGATTCAACGATGAAGACAATTTCCTTTGTAGAAATGGTTTTCGGACAAGCAAACTCTTCTTCGGTTTCATATAGTTCCATTTCAAAATCCAGATTTGGACTCACAGTAGTCAAGAAGTCCCTTCCCTCAATATTCCTTTGGATGAGGAAGATTTCATTTGTGAGAAGTTTTTTTCAGAGCAAGGTTTGGTTTGCATGTTTAATGGATTTTGTTCACAGTTGATGGATCTACACAAATGGATCTTTGAGACATGGAAACCTTATTCAATGGATCATCTAAATATTTATCCCATGGCTTGGGGATTTTTTGTTGTTGTTATCGACAATATTGAAGACAAGAAGGCCATTTGTGAATATAAGCCATTGTTCTGGAGTAGTGTCAGTCTCTTCATGCAACCCTTGTCTCCCACCTTTGTTTCGATAACGACATTAATCTCCATAACTCCAGTTTGGGTAAGGCTTCCGAACATACCTTTGTGTTGTGAAGGCAAATCCCCTTTGCGGACAGAGGCGATATCTCTAGCCCAATGAGTGGGTCTAGCAACAAATTTAACAAACTAACATACACTTTCCTATATTATGTTTAATAAATTTAGAGAGAGAATGGCCTACCTCGCTCTGATGCTAATCGCTCAATCCTTTGGAGATGAATTTGATTCCTTCACTTCTAGGCTCGCTTCTTACTTGTTCTTCACGTCCGAGTACCTGCAAGAAAGATCAAAGAACAACACAAGGTTCAAGATAATATATGGCATACATCAAACATAAACTACTTAATAGATCAAGGAGTATTAAGATAAAAGCATAAACATTTACACAAATAGGGAAAGTGAACATAAAATGTATACATTAATAAGCTAAAAAGGGAAGCATACAACCTATGTCTTGATGTTTGAGACCTCCTTTTGGTGGATGTCAGATTCCAAGAAAAGACTCTTAAAGCACTCCTCCAAGTTAGAATGGGCAACATTGGGGCATAATCGTGTTCTAGGAATGCAGAAAATCAATGATCAACCATTTGGGGATGGAAGGGAGTTGATTTATAAGAAGGGAGAGGGAGTAAGGGATCCACAAAAGAGGGAGGAAGGTCCACATCTCAAGGGGAAAGCCCATAATGATAAGATCAATAGGTCCAAATGGGAGAGCTCGACCATATCAATAACAACCAATATCGAGCTCATTGTTCTCGAAATTTCTAGCACACGAAGCTTCTCTCCCATTTTGGGAAAACCTGCCAGAAGAGTTTCAACACATGTTTTCATATCAAAACCTGCGCTAGCAGTGCTAGGGTAAAAAATTCCAACCTGCCATCAGCACGTGAAAGTAGTGGAGAAAAATGAGATAGCCCTAAAAATTAGGGTTTTAGCTAACCTTCTTCGGAATTGACTCAAGGAAGCTTTCCTTTGGTTTTTCAGGGATGTTTTAGTATGAGTATCATGATGGATATATTTCACAGTTGTCAACATTTTAGCACTTCGAGATATGGAACAGGAAGTTAACAGGAGGTGTGAAAAAATACTGTGTAACAAATGCCACTTAAAGCATGAAGGAAGAACAGGGACTGATGGCTTAGATGCTTTACAAGTCAAGGCAAGGACTAGAACAACACCATCAGGAGACCTTCAAATAAAGTATATACATATACATATACATATCTTACATTTATGATAAACCTGCCTAGTGATACATGAATAGGCATCTAATGATATATGAATCAATGGTATGGACACAACTATATGAATAAAAGGGATCATGTGTATGGATACATGGTATGGTCGTAACCATCCGAATGAAGAGGATCATATATATGGACCCACGGTATGGTTGCAGCCATCCGTATAGAGGAAAACATGTGTATAATCATGAATAACTCATAACTCCACGCAACCTCAATTTTATTAGACAGAATCCAGGGTCTTGCGCTTCGTCTCAATCTGATCAATCTACGAATTCTAACATGTGAATAGATGTGTCGAAGTCAAACATGATAGAAAACCACCTGATTAATGGTCAATGATGTAAATCGTTAAAAGACATGAGAGAAACCACCAATAATGATAATGGCTCTCAAGGTACAATCAACACAATCCATGAATGTGAATAATGAAGCTAAATTCAAACACCTGTGGAATCATCCGATCAAAGGTCAATGATGTAAACCTATCATCGAATGCGAATAACTTGCCATTGAGGCATGCAAGCTCTAAGGTACTGGAAGGGAGTTTCTAGGTCATATTTCTAGATAATGAGTTGAAGTCTATGGGATGAATCCCACATCATCAACCCGAAACAAAGGATGTAGTAGAGTAGATAAGTGTGATCTAGGATTGTGGCAGAAAGTCAGACAATGTATAAGTGGTAAAGAACTGCAGATATGACTTCTCTTGAACATATCAGTGACATGACTCTAGAGCTTGGCAACATTTAACTCAACATAGGATCATAAGTCTTGATGACGAAGTGGTATAATCAAATGAGAGGCAAAATGGATCTCCAAAACCCAGGAAGGAAAGTGACTAAGTGAGGATGTCTCAAACCCAACATGAGCAAGAAATGCGTGTCATGTTCAAGAGCAACATGTTGCCTTTACAAAATACAAGGGATGATCAGTTTCACTTTTTCCCCCACCATTTCTAGTGAGTACCCCATTTTTTTTGTCACAAGCTTGAAGGGGATAGAATATGCTTGCTATATAAGTTCATCCTTTGGATGAATCTATCCTAGTAAGTTTTACAAGCCTTAGGAAGGATAAACTTAGTCTCGTTATGGTGACAAGTCCTGCGTCGGTTAAGTTTTACGAGTCTGACAGAGGGGAAACTCAGCATCTTTTTCATGTTTAGAGAGTTTGAAAAAGAAGTGGAAAAGAAAACTCCAAAGGTCCATTTTCGTAAATCATCTCTTGAACCCGTAAAGGTAGAAAACAATATCCAACAGAACCTCTTAGCCATGTTTGACTAAGGTATTCATTTTTCGTACAATAGTCTATCTCAGTCCGTAAAAGGGTTAAACTTATATTGAATATATGTCATTTCATTTACTTTAACGAGTTAAACGACAAATACTCAGGAATCTTTTCATTTTTCGAGAGTCAGAAAAGAGCTTAAAGATGACTCCAGGGGGTCACTTTTTCATTTATTTTTAACGAGTTCGAAAAAGTGATAATATAAAACCCATTGAATCAATCAAAATAAGTCATCGTCACCAAGTATGCATTACCTGTCAGTACTCAAAAAGTAAATCATTTTTACCATTTGACCAATTTGCAAATCTGAGAGCATTTTACCTCATTTTACCTCATTTTTTAGGCAAGGAGTATGGTCAAGCCTGGACACCATTTGCCGAGTTGTTTGCTGCAAGTAAGAGATATGTCCCTTCCCTTAATTTTGGTTCTCATTTCGTGCATTTTCATACATAGATTAGGTTTCAAAGAGGATTTGCAAAAAAATTATGTAGAGGGCAATCAACGCGGGTTTTACCCATCGGACCTGCGTCGATCACCCTATGGTCAACTGGGCCATCACGCTAATAGAGCGTGAAAATTCACACACAATCACGCTAGCGCCGAGGTAAAAAAAAATGGTGAAATCCTCCATGTTGAAAGGTTTTTCTTGAATTTTGTCTCCATGGAAGCCCATGAAATGTTGTTTTATTGATTTTCCACAAGATAATCAGCCCAAAATGGTGGTTGAATGGAAAGAAAGAGGACATGAAGATGAATACCATGAAGAGATCAGGATCCAAATTGTATTGATGCCCTACAAGCATGCAGGTTGCTCAATTTCTTAAGGATTCCTAGGATTAGATCCTAGCCTGAGTTATTACAGCATTTGATTAGTTGGTGGGATGTGGATTGCCAACTATTCATGATCGGGGACCAAGAACTCAAAATATATGTCGTAGACATTTATTTCATTAATTCCTTGTCTAGAAAGGGACAACGGATTCAGTTGTCAGATTTGTGCACTAGATGAGAGAGCATGGATATATTGATTGGAAGGAATTGTCCAAGGACTAAAAAGACCCAAAGTGGGAAGATAGATATAAATACCATCACAAATCTTCCACTACGAACAATATTGCATACTATGGCCTGAATAGTTGGGGCTCAGGCGTTGAATGAGGCAACAAAATCTCATTTCTAGTACGCAATAGAGTGTCTAAATCCCATGGCCTTCAATTGGAGTGGGGGTTTGTTGGTCTGCATGAAGCGCCAACTTACCAAATGCGAGTCAGGAAATCTGAAACAATTCAGTTTCGGATCCATTTTGGTGATGTTCTTCTTGGAACATGTGCCATTGTTTCGTTATCAGTGGTTAGAAGTGGATGCACCAGCACCCAAATATCCACGATTACTCAAATGGGGTGAGCTGATGCCTCCTCATGGAGGCGTCCAGAAAATGTCATTCTCTCCAACATTTTTCTTATGGTTGTGTCAACATTAATCATGGTGAAAGATTGGGCATATGAAGGCACAAATTTCTGAGTAGATCTGGATCTTCCACTTCCACCAGGCGCACAATGGACTGATGAAGGTAAAAACTATTTTTCAAAGTTTTTGATTTTTTTTATGTGTATTCAGATTTAACTTATGATGATTTGCACATGTAGGACCAAAGAGACCTCCAAGGGTTTCTCTGATAGCCAGAGGAATGGCACACCAGATTGAGGAGGCTCATTATGAGGAGGGGGCAGATCGATTTTCGAGGTAGAGCATAACCTGGAAGCTTTAACCAGGGCCATTCCAGGGTACGCCTCGATATATGGGGTGCCATTGCGGTACTAGAGACCCATTGTAGGAGTTTCCACCAGACTGCGTCAGCTGTTGGGCCAAGTCATTAGGGTTATTTCGTGCTATCATGAGCACCATGTGGGTTAATAGCAGACTTTAGTTTACTTTCTGCACTGATGTAGGCTTATAAAGCCATGTGTCTCAGTACATACATTGTGTCATTTTGATACATGTTTTTATGTTCACCATGTCTATTATGTGATGTTTTATGATTTACATGTTTCACAAATGTCTTTCTAACACATAATTAGTCAATGCATAATGCCTCTTGGAATGTGATGATAAGTAATAAAATCAAAGTTTTGTTCCAAGAGATGAACTCGCAAATACATTCTTAAAATTTGAGAGTCTCTAACTGAATATTTTCCATTAAGATGTAGTATAATGAGCTGTGAATCAAGTTTCCTGATTAACTCTCTAATGCCAAGAGCGATAACTTCTGACAAAAACTCGATGACCGCACTATATTCGACAATGTTATTAGTCGTACGACCTAAACATATACCCTATAAATTCACTAACTCGCCATTAGGGTCATAGATTGCCCATGCAACAAAAGATAGATTTCGTGTACTACGACAAGCGTTATCAGCAAAATTTATGTAACGGTTGGAGGGAATCTACAAAACCAAGTAGAGAACGAGGTAATTAGAGGAAAATCCATTTTCAAAAGAAAAATAACACACCAAAACCACACTGCACACTAATTTACAAAAGTATTTACATGAAAAATCATGCATAATACTTCTTTAGGTAAAGCCCATTTCGGGGCTCAGCCAAAGAATTTCCTTCGTAATTGACTAACTCATAGGAATTTTTTTGTAAAACTTGTTTAACAATGTAAGGCCCATGCCACATTGGTTCAAATTTCCAAGCTCCCAATTTGTCATTGGCTTGATCATATAACAAGACCAAGTCACCCTTAGAAAAAACGCGGGGAGAAACAGTTCTACCATATTGAGCCTTAACTTGTTTCTTCTAGGCTTCAATTACTAACGCATCAATATGACGAATTTCATCGAGCCTTTCGAGGTAAAGTAAATGTTCCTCCTAAGGTGAGGTATCAGGGAGTAATTCGACAACTAGTTTCAGTGAAGGAATTTCACACTCAATTGGAAGAGTTGCCTCTAGACCATACACCAACTAAAGGGTGTGAACCTATTGGTGTCTTAGCTATGGTTCGGTAGGCTCAAAGAGATGAAAATAACATGAGATGCCAATTTCGTTTATGCATCACAATGATGCGTTGAAGCATGGTAACCAAGACTTTGTTGACTACCTCAACTTGGCCATTGGCCTGTGGATAATAAGGAGTTGAGTTGTTGTGATGCAAACCCAACTGAGCAGTGAGTTGTGCCATCATGTAATGTAAAAAATGAGAGCCGTGATCAGTAATGATGGCTTGAGGGACTCCAAATCGAGCTATGACATGGTTGAAAATAAACTGAGCGACAATTTTACTGTCAGCAACATATGTGGGCATCGCCTTGGCCCGTTTAGTGAAATAATCAACGACGATGATGATATAATCATGCCCACGGTCTGAGCGAGGGTTACATGTCATGAAATAAATACCCCATTTAGCAAAGGGGCCGATGGTAACAACTAGCTATAAGGGTGTGGATGGGGCACGCTGTTTACGGTTGTAAATCTGGCAGGCGTGACATTTTTGGACTCCTAAAATGCAATCTTTAAAGTTCGTAGGCTAGAAATAACTGACGCGGAGGATTTTCTGAGCAGTAGCATATCCTGACATATGACCACCACAGGCCCTAGAGTGACAGTCATTTAGAACTCTCTCAATTTCTTCAAGTGTCAAATATATATGAAGGATAGAATCGACACCAACACGGTACAAAGTATCGTCAATAATCTGATAGGGTTGGGATTGATGTCGAATGTGAGGATGTTCATAATTAGTCAAATCTGATTGAAAATTTTGGGTTTGGAGATAAACAATGATATCCCCATAACATGGTTTAAGAGTGTGGATGAGAAATAGAGTTTCGTCAAGAATTAACTCATCAAAAGTCGTAGATGTGGTCACAGAGGGAGGGTCACAAATTAACTCGGTGAAAACCAGTGATTTTTTTTATTTGGCTGTAGAAAATTCCAAATCAAACTCCTGAAGGATAACAATCCACTTAGAATACTTGCCTCCCAGGAACTAACGATTCAAAATGTATGTCATGGGGTTGCAGCTAGAAATGAGAGTGGTTTTCGGCAAGAGAATATAGTGTTGAAAGCGTTGAACAACTAATAAAGCCGTTTTCTCAAAAAGGGCATATCGAGTTTCAATGTCAATAAGGTTTCAGATTAAGTTAATTACATGTTCATTTCCATCATAATCATATTGAACCATTACCATGGCAATAGTACTGTCGGTTGTAGTCAAGTACAAGAAGTAATCGCGATGTAATTGGGGGGATGCAATAAAGGAGCATTAATGAGGGTGTTCTTTAATGCATTGAAAGATATTTGAGAAATTTCATCCCAAATAAATGGGATCCCTTTCTTCAACAAACGAGTAAATCCCTTGGCAAGTTCAACATAATTGGGTACAAAACGACAAAGGAAATTAGCTTTCCCTTGCAAGCTCTGTGACTGGCGTAAAGATGATGGAGGGGGTAAATTCATAATGGCCCCTACTTTGAGGGGGTCAATATGGATGCCTTCTTTAGATACAACAAACCCTAGGAGATGACCAAAATTGACACAAAAAACACACTTATGCGGATTTAAACGAATATTGTAATGTCTACAATGAAGAAAAACTGCTCGAAGGTGATCAAGATGGTCATGACGCTTAGCAAAATGTGTTGGTAAGTTGTCAATATATGGTTGAACGATGTGTTTAATGTCATGAAAAGCATAATAAATCACTCATTAGAAGGTAGCACGAACATTTTTCAAACCAAAAGGATTTTTTTTGTAGGCAAAGGTTCCCCATTTACCAATAAATGTAGTTTTATGCTGATCGGCGGGAAGAATGTTAATCTGGTTGTAGCGAGAAAAACCATCCATAAAAGAAAAAATATCACTCCCAGCAAATTCATCAATGATCTGGCCTATAAAATGAGTTGGATAATTATCTTTCGAACACGTCCAATTGATATCACAATAATCAACACAAACACGAATAGTCCCTTTTTTTTCATCACAAGAACAATATTTGAGACCCAATCTGTCAATGGAATAGGGAAAATGAAACCAAGCTTAATATTTTTTTCAAATTCTCCCTTTATATTGGTTTCCTTTCTAGGGTGCACTCGGCGAAGATGCTGATCAACAAGCTTCGCATTTGGATAAGTAGGTATTTCATGCACAAGTATACTCAGATCTATGCCAGGAATTTTTTCATATGACCAGGCAAAGACATCATGGAATTCCTTAAAAAGGGTAGTGTAAATATTGATCTCATATAGAGAAAAAGAAACCCCAACATGGATGTTTTTGACAATTCCTGGTTTAATAGAAATGTCAATGGGGATCGTAGCAGTAATGTTCCCCATGTTTCCTTCAGACAAAACTTCATGCACCAAAATAGGCGTTTGAAGTGGATGAGTTGGTGCTTGGGAAACAAAGACATTTAAACACGATGAAATCCCTCCAAGGCTTGGGAGAAACGAGGAACGATGATGGGCATTGTTGTTGCTTTTTCTAGCACCCGTATCACAAGTGCTTCAGGAGATATAGAAAGCTTCCTAGAGATAGCCTCTGAGTTGATTGTAGACTAGTGCCTATGACATATTTGACAAAGGAGTACATGGAAGATTATCTGAGGGATTATGTTGCACTCCAATTGTCACGTAGTTGGAAAAAGAGAATAAAGGGGCTTGGTTCAATAGTCTTTCATCAAGGTGAACTCAAGCAGATACATGGATCCAAATACAGGGGGTGAATCAAGTTGATCTCAAGGAGGAATGTCTTGTTTTGATGGCCTACACACAATAATGAGCAAGTTAATATTGAAGTTGAAGTAAAGGTGAAGAGGAGGAGAGAAAGGAGGGAAATAGATGCATAGGTCTATTAACAAGACAAAATTCTAAGTAGCAATGTTTTGATAGAAGGATGGAAGGCAGAAAAGATGGAATGACAGGAATTGTAGAGCATGAATTAAGGTTCATGTTCTATACACTTATCACTAATCAACATATGTAAATTTGTGTTCATACATGTATTGTAGGCTGTAAAATAACATAAGTAAATCTGTAATTACCACAGGTACTCTAGGCTATCAAATAGCACAAGTAAATCTGTAATTACCACAAGTATTATTACTACTTAGCAACATACATCTAACCATGATAGAACGAGAAGACAACTTCATTACACAATTTCAGTAGAAGAGAAACATACATGAAACGAGATTTAAAGAGGGGAAAACATACTGCTTACAGCCATCATTAGAATCACCAAAGGGTTTCATTATTCCTCACAATGATTCCAATATACCAGTCCATTACATTTATCCATACATTGCACGAGTCCCTCATGAACAGACAATTAGAACCAAAGTAGAATCACAGAATTTGGACCACCACGGGTGTAGAATTCCAGAACCTCTATTAAGTGTTTCTTCCCTCTATTTATAAGGAGAGAGGGAGATTTGAATTAACAGTTACAAAATATCTCAGCCAAGGACCATTTGTCTCAGCGTACGATAGCCCCACTACACAAAATGATTCTAAAGGATTTGATTCCTTTCTTTAAAATACATAGAAACTACAGAAATAAAAGTAAAAGGAAAAACTAAATGATGATGGGAGGACAATATATCTTTGTCATTCCTTTGATTGCCCTTTATCAAGCCATGTATCTACCACAATGTGTCCCTCTAGTTGCTCGGTCGGTTCACACTGGTTTCACCTTAACTGCCTAACTTCTCCACTCTCTGGAGTTGGTAGCGATCAACTGTGTTTGCTTGTCACATAGCAGGAGTGGATATTGTCGTGGAAGTCCTTCATAGTATGACTGAGTGGAGCTCCATGCTAAGCCATTAAGTCTTCCTAAGTCCCATACCTCCATTTACTCTCTGAAGATGTGCAATTGAAGCAGTCAAATTCATTCCTATGGCTATTGTTGTCCTGGGTTTCTTGTTACATAGGCTTCCACAGGATTAGCCCATATCGATTTCCCACTACTCCATCCTCTTAGGTCCATATACTACTAGTGTAACCCCTTATTGTCATTAGTGAAACTCCCTTATTATATTTTTGTGCCCATGTAATCCCCATATTGTTATTTTTTTCCCCATAGAAGCCCACTATTGTTATTGTTGTGCCCTTACATTATTATTGTTATGTCCGCTCTAATACGAAATGTTATGAAACCAGCTCACAAAAAGATAGAAAAGATAGATCAACGACTTAAAAATCAGCCTCTTTGAGGGGGCAACCTCCTTTACATTACACAAATGAACAATTCTTGGATGATATAAATGACAAGACCTCCTTTCCATATATAGGAGTCTAAGGGGTCATAATATAATCAAAGCGAACATAACAATAATAATGTAAGGGCACAACAATAACAATAGTGGGCCTCTATGGGGCACAATAATAACAATATGGGGACTACATGGGCACAAAAATATAATAAAGGAGCTGCACTAATAACAATAAGGGGTTACATTAGTAGTATAGGGACCTAACAATGCCTGCATTAAATGCCTTAGCTTCCGACCCATACACCTTCAAAGCTATGTACCATACTATCAGAGCATCACTGCATCAAGAATTTTAGTCTTAAAAACATTGTAAAACAATGAACTCTGATGTCCCTTAGCCCCCTTATGTTTAGCACCTTATTGTAGTTCTCATCATATGACCAGGGGCCATGACTAGGGGCTTAGCCTTAAGGTGCTAAGGCTTTTAGACTCCTTCCGTGATCTGGATCTTGGTGGGAGGCCCCCAAGATCTAAAATATTGAAATGGATCTTGGGTTGGGAGCCCCCCAAGATCTAAAAAATTGAATTGCCAAAAGAAAAAGAGAAGAACACCCAGTAAACAAAACCACAAATAAATTCTTTTATTAAAACAAAGAATAACTATAAAAGCTATATTGTGGTGGACAATCTTTCCTTTTAAAAAATGCGACTTTTTACATATAGCCTTTTTCGATTACAATACCACGGTAAATTCCATGGGTGAATGAATACCATGGGTGGATGCCACTTACAATACCATGGGTAAATTCCATGGATGGATGAATAACATGAGTGGATGAATACCATGGGTTGATGCCTTTTCCATTTAGATCATTCCTCCCTCCTTAAGAAGCAATGGTCCCCATTGCGTGAAGTTCCCTCATGCAAAGCCTTTGTGTAATATGAAGAGCCACTGAAGGGAAGGGTTTTATGTGGTTAACCCATAACAATGATGAACGAGGATCTGAGGATAGAGATAGCATGTAATGCTTGTGACCAATTGTGATACTGGCAATGTGCGGCCTAGCAAATGGACTTTGATGAAGTGTGGGTTTGTGGATGACCCATAACCATGATGAACAAAGATCTGAGGATAGAGATACCCTATAATGCTTGTGACCAACTGTGATACTAACAGTGTGTAGCCTAGAAAATGGACTTCGATGAATTGTGGGTTTGTGGATGAACCATAACCATGAAAAACGAAGATCCGAGGATAGATATACCATGTAATGCTTGTGACTAACCGTGATACTAACAGTGTGCGGCCTAGGAAATGGACTTCGACGACAAGGATTTTGTGCAGTTGACCCATAACCGTGATGTTGATTGTTGATGAAGTAGCAGGAGCCTACATAGCCTGGGTGGGAGGACACGTCTCGAAAGAAACAAAGCAGGATGTTGCTATTCTGAAACTGATGAATGTGAATCACGTGCCTACTAAAGCGAGGTGGAAGGGCACATATCCAAAGGGAACCTGCTCTGAATGCTACTCTAGAATTGAAATGGACATAACTCGGTCAATATAACTCAGAATATTTGTTATATCCTATTTTTGGAAACAAAATAACCATTCTGCATCTTCCCATGTGTTGGAAATCCTTATTTGGACACTCTGAAATCTCATATTTGCGCTGCAGCTGTTCCGTCGTCACAAAAGTTTTAAAAAAAATAGCTCATTTTAAATCTGTGATATCTCCCACATCCAAACTCTAACTCGACCCATTTTTTTTTGGTTTTGAAATTAGGTGATTTTTGAAGAGGATACCAGATCTGCAATAATTTTTCTAAAATTGGGCAGAAAAATTGCAAAAAAATTATAGGAGAGTCGTCATCCACCAGTTGTTGTCATAAAAAATTCTACAACATAGCTTATTTTAAATCAATGATATCTCCCTCATTCAGACTCTGATTTGGCTTTTTTCTCTGAATTTGGATATTTTTTTCGCAAGAAATCTAGATATGTTATTTTTTTTTCTAAATTTTGCACCAAAAGTTTCAGATCGGATCTGCAAACTCGCCGCCCAAAAAAAAAATCCTGCAAAAATTTGGAAAAAAGAAAAAAAATCTTCTCATTTGACCCAAGACAATGCTTTGTGGAGAACGTAGCACGTGCCTGAAGTTTGTTAAATATTGATGCAAAAATTTGAAACTGAAATATGCATGAAATCCTCATTCCCATGGAATCGTAACCTAGCTCTAATACCACTAATCTGGATCTTGGGGGGAGGCCCCTAAGATCTAAAAGATTGAAATGGATCTTAGGGGAGTAGCCCCCAAGATCTGAAAAATTGAGTTTCCAGAAGAAAAAGAGGAGAACACCTAGTAAACAAAACCACAAAGAAAATATTTTATTAAAACAGAGAATAACTGTAAAAGCTACATTGTGGTGGACAATTTTTCCTTTTACAAAATGCAACTTGTTACTTATAGCCTTTTACGGTTACAATACCACGGGTAAATTCCATGGGTGAATGAATACCATGGGTGGATGTCACAATACCATGGGTGGATGCCACTTACAATACCATGGGTAAATTCCATGGATGGATGAATACCATGGGTTGATGCAATTTTCCGTTCGGATCATCCCGAGGGTATCGTTCCTTTGTAAACTATTCTCTGCCCCTGGTTCATGAAGTCCTTCATGACCGTGTGCTAGCTCACATATCGGAGCTCTTTAGTCTTCGTTTCCAAATCGAGTATTTAACTTTGAGTGGTGTGATATCAAGTTTCGCCAATTGCGGATTGTTGAACACATTTCACGCTTAGCCCTTGCTACTTTAACTCCTTCTGTGACCGCGTGCCAGCCCCTATCGTAGCCCCTTTATCGGTAGATCACAATCGGAGGTTCACAATCGAAAATTTCCTTTTGATGCACAACACACTACAACCGCCAATCTCCGATTTCTAATCAGTGACGTCATCACCCTACCATGTGTCATCTCGTGAGCGTGACACGTGTCACCCTGATTTGGCCCCTTATGAACCCTCCAAATATCGAATTTTCATGCCGTGTGTCCACCGTACCACCACGCCATGTTGACGTCAGTTACCCATGTCCCATATTAGAATAAACCATGCGCTGCCAACTGTTACTGATTAGATCCAATGATGTTCCACCCCGTGACCTCCCTCGATGAGAGAGAAACAGTTAGTCATCTTTTGGTTTTGCAACTGATTTCCTTTGTTAAATTTTTTCAGCCCTCGAGGCACTTTAACGCTATCTATTTTCTTTTCCCACAATTTCTTCATAATGATCACTTCCAAAATCACCGATTGTCGACTTGCGATATGTTTATGTTTTTGCGATCAGTGTTGCCAATGTGCTTGCCCTGACTCATTGGATCATCGATATGCACTTAGTGCCATTGATGAGCAATCATCGATGTGCAATAGTCGATATCGGAGCTCTACTACATGAAGCGCCGAATTCCATGTTGCATGATGTTGCAATATGCAATTTGTGATGATCCCAGACCTTCAATTTGTGACCTTCGATATGTCGGGACCTTACCCTTGGTCATTTTCTCTTTGTTTTTTGGCTTTTAAAGGGCAACTTCAATCTGCTCTAACTTTTGATTCTGGAGTCCCTTCTGGGACTTCCACATATTGTTGGAAATATAATTCTAAGCACTATCAAATAAAGGGTGTCTGGTTTAGCTTTGAGTGCTTTTGTGGCTTGGAAGATGGCTGCAAACATTACTTCTATTTTGCACTTTGGGAAACTCAAAACATATTTCTATGAGTGACAACATTAGCTCCAACTCGGGAAAGTGCCTTGCTAGCAAGGTGCTAAGAACTTGCAAACTAGTAGCCTTCACCATTGAGCATGGAGTCAAAAATATAATGAATCTATACAACCAAAAAATCTCCATGGGAATTTATTTGTTGAGAGTTCTTTCCTCATAAAACAAAAATGCAAAAATACAAATTCTAACAATTGGAAATTAAATGCTCATCTAGTGAGCTTATTTATATACAACTCCTACTTATGTATAGGTAATCAATTCACCTAAGTGAGTTCAACCATCCAATGGCACCAACCTAGCATCAGAGTACTGGACCTTATGCCTCCATGTTGCTGAAATTTAAAAATCAAAACAAGCATGCACCATGAGAAGTCTTCAAACAAAAAACCTAATACATGCTCCAGAAATAACCTTTGTTGTTGACCAAAGAATGTGCTCATGTAATCAGCTACAGGTCATAGGACCGAAAATAAGAATTTGCAGCTGCCTTATTTCCATGAAAATTCTACTGAAGAATATCTTCTTGGTTAGGGCAGCCGCAAATATTATGTAGCTCCTCAGCTTTAGATTTTTCAAGAAAATCTTGCTTCTGATCATTTGCTACCCATTTGTCAATAGGACAATCCTCTTGGAAATTTGCAATAGAGTCTTCAATTTCTAAACTGTAAGAGTCATAGAATGGAGGGTCTTCTAAGAATTCCTAGTAGGAACCTTTCTGTATTAGGTAATCACAAACACTGCTTGGTCCTTCAACTTCAAGATCTTCTTGAAAAATTTGTTGCTAGAATCCTGCTCCCCACTTGTTGGTAAACAACTCCCTTTGATCATCCATAACCATCTCATCCTCCTATGGATAATATGAATAATAAATTGGAGGAGGTTCTTGAACTTGTTGTCCAAGCAAAGGATGTGAATCATTGACTTGAGCCTCTTTTTTGACCTCCTGATGGACCTCCTCTTCTTGTGTGGCTTCCCATGATTGGGATTGTTGTGGATTTGGATCTCCATCAGAGTCATATACATTTTGAAAATTCCTTTAGGTGAGTGATCTCAAGTTCAAAGGTAGAGGAAATTTTCATATGTTTAGCATCAATGTGAGTATGAGGCTGTTTGAAAGTTAAGATGGTCAAATAAAGATATAGACAGTGGAGTCGCCAGGATTTTTCTCATAAAATTGAAATAGTAGAGTCACCAAGGTGAGAGATCTTAAACCCACACTTCTCCTGCTCACCTAACAGAGGGAATGTAAAGATTTTTCATACCCAAGGAAAAATATTCTAATCTGTTCCTCGGAAACAACACCAAAAAGATGTTGTCACTTTTTATAACACTCGTAGCGCAAGTGCTTCAGGAGATATAGAAAGCTTCCTAGAGACAACCTCTGGGTTGATTGTAGACCAGTGCCTAGGAAATCTTTGATAGAGGAGTGCATGGAAGATTATCTGAGGGATTATGTTGCACTCCAATTGTCACGTACTTAGAAAAAGAGAATAGAGGGGACTTGGTTCAATAGTATTTCATTAAGGTGAACTCAAGCAGATACATGGATCCAAATACAGGGGGTGAATAAAGCTGATCTCAAGGAGGAATGTCTTATTCTGATGGCCGACACACAACAATGAGCAGTTTAATATTGAAGACGTAGTAAGGGTGAAGAGGAGGAGGGAAAGGATGGAAATAGATGCATAGGGTTGTTAAAAATACAGAATCCTAAGCAGCAATGTTCTGGAAGAAGGATGGAAGGAAAAAGAGATGGAATGACAGGAATTGCGAAGCGCGAATTAAAGTTTCATGTTCTATAGCTCATGGATACACTTATCACTAATCAACATGTGTAAATCTGTGCTCATACATGTATTGTAGGCTATCGAAGAACACAAGTAAATTTTTAATTACCATAGGTATTGTAGGCTATCGAATAACACAAGTAAATTTGTAATTACCATAGGTAATGTTACTACTTAGAAGCATACATCTAACCATGAGAGAATGAGACTGACAACTTCATTACACAATTTCAGTAGAAAGAAACATACATGAAACAATATTTACAGAGGGGAAAACATATTTCTTACAAGCATGATTGGAATCACCAAAGAGTTTTATTAATCCTTAGAATGAGTCCAATATACCAGTCCATTACATTTATCCATACATCACACCAGTCTCTCATGAATAGGAAATTAGAACCAAAGTGGAATCACAAAATTTGGACCACTACAGGTGCAAAATTCCTTAACCTCTATTAAGTGTTTCTTCCCTCTATTTATAAGGAGAGAGGGAGTTTTGAATTAATAGTTACAAAATATCTCAGCCAAGGAGCAATTGTCTCAGCATGTGATAGCTCTACTGCACAAAATGATTCTAAAGGATTTGATTCCTATCTTGAAAATACATAGAAATTACAGAAATAAAAGAAAAAGGAAAAACTAAATGATGATGGGAGGACAATATCTCTTTGTCGTTCTTGTGATCGCACTTAATCAGGCCACGTCTCTGCCACAATGTGTCCCTCTAGTTGGCCGTTTGATTCATGTTGCTTTAGACATGCCTTTTCACTTAACTTACTGACCATTTAACGTAATCAATATTTAATTATTTAATATTTACATTTATTTTATTTATTTACTTGTTATGAACTATATTCATAACATAGCCCCTTCCTTCAGAAGCTTTGTCCTCAAAGCTTATTGTCGGCATGTTTCCTTCAGTTTGCATGGTCATCTCGGCATATGTAACTCGACGCCATTGCACCTCTGTCCTGTATAATTATGGGTAAATGCCGAAATCAAGGGTTATCAATTTTTATTTTTTATGTATTGTTTTATTTTTTTCTTTTTTTAAATAACATATAAATTTTTTAATAACTCTTTTTTTTAATTATATTTTATATATATAGGTTATAATTCAAATACTATGTAATTATATAAAATTTATACGTATATATATATTTTTTATAACCTTATTAACAAAAGAATGGTGTGTGACCAATAGTCACGTCGTATTAGTGGGGAGTTGACCGAATTTGTGAAAAGGGGATCTTCGATCGACCGCTAATCTGAACAATGGCAACCATTGATCCACATCATGGAGCACGGTTCCTCCATGCCACGGAGCCAGAAGCAACGAGCCACGGTTTCTAACAGCGCTCCGACCTCAGATGCGACTTAAGCCTGTTCCATAGGAATGGTGAATAGCGAGAATGGGGAAAAGGGTGAGCGGAGAACCAGCGGTTAGTGGCAGTTGGATAGTGGGTCGATCTGCGGATGTATGCAGACTATCGATGCATATGCGATAGAAGGTGACATAGTACAATTACAAGTACTATATTAGCGCGGATGGAGGGGACTGCCTTAGTATTATCATCATAGAGATTTATGTTCCCTGATTTCAGTATTCTTTCTCGTGTTTTCTCCTTCCAATTCCATTTTATTTTCTTTGGTGAAAGGCACAGCAATAGAAGCGTTGTTGTGTTAGTTTAATTGACGGAGCAGCAGCGTGATAGGGTTGACAGGTGGGAATAACATAGCGGAAGGGTGTATTCAATGGTTGATTGCGTGGTTTTTTTCTCCAACCGTGTCTCTACAATGTTTCGATCATAGAGAAAAGTAGTTGGGGTTTTATTCATTGGATCTACAATAGTGATCGCACTCATAGTGAATTGATATTCTGTCTTCGCACACTCGACTTCTTTCATATTAAAATGGATCTCACTGTAAACTATATTTTCTGTAAGAGAATTCCTAATTTTGCTTCTTCCCCTCTCCAATAAATGTCTATCCTGGGCTTCAACAATGCTTTCTTGATTGCACTTGTTTATATTCCCCATGGATTTATCTTCCACGATTGGGTTATTCAGCGTGACAGTTGGATTACATGGGATGCTCAGCTGAATCATTTCATCTAGTGAAGGTCCTTGGTGTGTCGCATAGCTCGAGCCAAGAAGGACTTGATTGAAAAATGTAGTGTTATGTGGTTCTGAAACATAGATAACTAAGGGAGGCTCACTAGTGAGAAGCGTTAGCCTCCAGTTGAAAATTCTTTGAAATATAGTAAGCCATTTTGGCATAATGGCATATCTAATTCCACTTTGTACAAGGAAAACACCTTTCTGTAACATTATATCAACTCCCTTCAATGACATCATATCATTTTCTCTTATGAAACCAATTTGCAAGACATGAAGAATGGAATAGATGTTGGAAGCTATGTTCCAGCCAAATTTGGGTAGAAGAGAGTTTACATGTATTCTATTCTCTATAGTTTTTGATGTAGGAGAATCTGGACTTAGCCAACAATGTGAAGGTATGTTCACATGTTGTGTCTAAAAGAGTTGAATTTCACTTACTTGAGTGGTCAAAACTCAGTTTTAACTGAGAGGGTTGGATCTCTCAAGAAATGATCTGTATTTCATTATTGTAATAAGTAGAAATTGTCTTATTTTAGATTATTAAGGGATAAGTTGTTACCATAAGTGTGTGATAGAGCTTGAAAATAGAGATTGAGTTGTTAGAATGATGAAAATGGAAAATTGAGTTGTTAAGCACAGTTAGAGTGGGATTCGATTCATAAAAAAGAAGAAAAAATCTAATGTAGACGGATTGGCAAAGATGAGAAAAGATTGAGCGAGGCGAGAGTTGAGTGATAGAGGGAGGATTTCCATATTGAAATCAGGGTCTTTTTAATTGTTGTAATCGAGCTAGAGGACCGAGACTTTATAAGTGTTATTGTTATTGAATAAATGATTCAGTGTGTGTTAATGTGTCGTTTCCATTGAAAACTCTCGTTTGCCTCTGTTTATTTGCATTTGGAACAAGTAAAGCACTCTTCTCTGTTTTATGTGTTATGTTATAAAACTCAGAGTTCAATGGAAATCACAGTCCTTAGTGTTAATAATAGTGGTTGAAACCCGCTTAAATACCAGTCATTGATGTAAGTTCCAACCAATGGTGTGAAACCCCACCTACCGTTGGATTATCCCATATCACATTGCAATATTTGTTTACAAGGGGGCAGACCTTAGGCCTTAACGAAATCTAATGTGCGATCACCGCTTAATTGCATCGCAACATTCCATTGACAGTTGAATAGACCTTAGGCCTTAAGACCCTATGATGTGTGATCGCCGATTCTTTGCATCGCAAAATTTCATTGGAAAGGGAATGGGCCTTGAGTACTGGGAAACTCTGATATGTGATAGGTGATCAATCATTGATTAAATCACATCGCAACATTTTATGTGAAAGAACGGAGCCCTAAGAACTGCCATTATGATTTGTGATTTCAATATGCTATGAACCGTCATATCAATGTGTTATGATCTACGATACAATATTACCAACTGGCTCTTTTGATTGGTGAATAGCTATTATCGGGATTATATAAAGGAAAACAAAGCAGTGAAGGGAAAGGCTAATTATAAAGGTAAAGGCAAACGTGGGGCCGATTGTTGATACTTTCGTAAAAAAATTGATTCTTGCGTCATTTGTGGTATCAAAGCACCTTTTGATTGCAATAAGCATGGCGCTGAGGAGAGGAGCGGGCATAGGTCGAGGAATGCCTGAAGAAAATGTAGTTCTGCTGGAGGAGATCTGAAGTCTACGTACGAGGATGGAAATAATTGAGAATTCTCAGAGAAGAACACCTGATGAAGGGGATGACAGTGCTAAAGAAGAATCTTCTGAGGAAGAAGAAGAGGAGGAAAATGAAACTTCTAGAGTTATTAAGATGTTGGCGAAAGTAGGAGGAAAACCAAAGGTGGAAATTCCTATGTATGAAGGGAGTCTCAATGCAGAAGAGTTAATGGATTGGATCAGTTCATTAGACAAATATTTTGACTATGAAGAAGAAGTTGATGATAAGAAGAAGGTGAAATTTGTAGTTACCAGATTGAAGGGTCATGCAACTATTTAGTGGGATGAACTACAGACATCCAAAATGAGGAAAGGAAAGTCCAAGATCAAGCAATGGGACAAAATGGTGAGTAAAATGAAAGCTAAATTTATGCCTAAAGATTATTAGTTAAATCTTTTTAAACAGTTAAATAATTTAAAGCAAAAAGGAATTTCTGTTAAAGAGTACACGAAAGAATTTTATAGATTGATTATTAGAGTAGGACACGCAGAGGATGACATGGAGAAGGTAGCCAGATATATAAATGGATTAAGATATGACATACACGACAAGATCAACTTGCTAAGTCTGAAGGCTATTGAGGATGCCTATCAAGCAGGTTTGAAGGCAAAAGAGAAGATGTTGTGAAAACAAAATTAGAGGAATAGAGGAAGAAGCTCAGTAAGAGGTAGAGGAACTACCAAACCAAGGGGATAACAACATCAACATGAAGTAGGCAGTTCAAGTAGCAGACCACCACAGAGAGGAGATTTTAATAGAGGAATATTTGCACCCAGAGGAAGAGGCTGAGGAAGAGATATTCGATATTACACGTGTGCAGAATAGGGACATGTGTCATGGGACTGTCCTCATAATAAACCAGCAAGTCAGAGGAATGCGAATGTGGCTAAGAAAAAGAAAGAACCACCTCGAGTCATAGAAAAGGAAGAATCCCCTGAAGTAGGAGAATCCCTATTGTTGAAAAGGGAATTGCTTAAGGCAGAGAAAGAAATTGAAGAACCAGCGCAGAGGAAGAGTTTATTCAGAACTACATGTAAATCCAAAGGTAAGTGTTGTAAAGTGATAATTGATTGTGGAAGCACTGATAACCTTGTTTCTACAGAGATGGTGGACAAGATCAGATTAGCGAAGATAGTACACCCTACTCCTTATAAAGTGTCATGGTTGCAGAAAGGACATCAGATTACTGTGATAGAACAACGCAAAGTCGAGATACAAGTTGGTACGTATAAGCATGTGATATTATGCGATGTAATACCAATGGATGTATGCCATGTATTACTGGGAAGATCGTGGAAGTTTGATTGGAAAGCTATTCATGATGGGAGGAAAAACACTTATACTCTGGAGAAGGATGGAAATAAACATACACTGCTGTCATTAAAGGATGACGCTGACAAAGGAGAACCTGGAAATAGGGCTATGATGATGAGTGGAAAGGAGTTGTTGCAAGAGGTTGGAAAAGGTGGAAATGCTTTTTGCTGTCATAGGGAGACCTAAGGTAATTTTAACTTCCACAAACTTAGATGATTTACCTGAAGAAATCAAAACTATGTTAGATGATTTCACTGATATTATTTTGGATGAGTTGCCAAATGCATTTCCACCAATCAGGAGTATCAGTCATCATATTGATCTAATACCAGGAGCGAGTTTTCCAAACAAAGAAACGTACAAATTAACTCCCCAAGGGAATGCAAAAGTTGGAAGACAAGTGCAAGAACTGATGGATAAGGGACTAATCAGAGAGAGTCTTAGTCCATGTGTTGTACCAACAATACTCATTCCAAAGAAAGGAGGTGAATAGCGTATGTGTACAGATTCCAGAGCCATAAGCAAGATCAATATCAAGTATAGATTTCCTTTGCCACGCATGGATGATTTTATGGATTGTTTGAGTGGGTCAAAGTATTTTACTAAAATAGATCTAAAGAGTGGATATCATCAAATAAGAATTAGAGAAGGAGACAAATGGAAGACTTCATTTAAAACAAACAGTGGGTTGTATGAGTGGTTAGTAATGCCTTTTGGACTCACTAATGCGCCTGGTACATTCATGAGATTGATGAATGAAGTATTGAAGGAATATGTAGGCAAGTTTGTTATTTTTTATCTTGATGATATTCTAGTTTTTAGTAAAAGTAAAGAAGAACATCTAGAGCATCTTAAAGTGGGTTTAAGAACTCTGCAGAAAGAGAAACTACTAATAAATCTTAAGAAATGTAGTTTCATGAGAGAAGAATTAATTTACTTGGGATTTTTAGTTTCTAAAGAAGGGTTGAAAATGGATCCAGAGAAAGTCCAAGCAATTTGGGACTGGCCTATTCGCAGGAATATATTTGAGGTAAGAAGCTTTCATGGTCTTGCAAGTTTTTACTAAAAGTTTATCAGAGGTTTTAGTTAGATTTGTGCACCAATTATTGAAACAATTAAGGAGATTAATTAGCCGTTCAAGTGGACAGAAGCAACAGAAAATAATTTTAAGTTGTTGAAGAGGAAAATCACAGAGAAACCAGTTTTAACCTTACCCGATTTTGCAAAATTATTTCAAGTTGAAACCGATGCTAGTGGAGTTGTAATTGGCGCAGTTTTGAGTTAGGAATAGAGACCAATAGCATACTTCAGTGAGAAATTGAATGAAGCGAAGACGAAGTATTCTTCTTACAATAAAGAGTTTTATGCTATTGTACAAGCTTTAAAGAAATGGAGACATTATTTGCTGCCAAAGGAGTTTATACTGTATTCTGACAATCATGCATTACAGTTCATAAACAACCAGCCGAAATTGAACCAGAAACATGCCAAGTGGGTAGAATTTTTGAAGATCTTTACTTTTGTGATAAAACACACAAGTGTTAAGTTGAACAAAGTCGCTAATGTGTTAAGCATGGCAAGTTTTATTGTGCAAGAATTCAAAGTTGGTGTTGTAGGATTTGAAGAAATGATTGAAATGTACAAAGATGATGCAGAGTTCAAAGATATTTATACATTAGTACAAAATCCAATAATCCGTAATAGAAGCCATTGGTTATATTATCTTATCCAAGGAGGTTTATTGTTTAAAGTCAACAAGTTGTGCATTCCAAAATGTTCTATGAGGGAAAACATAATAAAGGACAAACATAGTGGAGGATTATCCAGTCACTTTGGACAAGAAAAAACCTTTGCTCAGGTGAATGCTTTTTATTATTGGCCAAAAATGCAAACTTATGTTAAGAGATTTGTTGAAAAGTGTAGGTTATGTCAGCATGCTAAAGGGAGAAGCCAGAATACAGGATTGTATCAACCATTGCCAATACCAGATCGACCATGGGATGCAGTTAACATGGATTTTGTTTTGGGATTACCTAAAACTCAAAGAGGAAATGATTCCATTTATGTTGTGGTAGATAGATTTTCCAAGATGGCACATTTCATTGCTTGTAAGAAGGCTAGTGATGCAACACATATAACTAATCTATTTTTATTTTTATTTTTATTTTTATTTTTATTTTTATTTTTATTTTTATTTTTTTTTTATTTTTTATTTTTTTTCAGAAATTGTAAGTTTACATGGATTGCCTGTAATTATTGTGTCTGATAGAGATACAAAGTTTGTAGGGCATTTCTGGAGAACTATTTGGAAGAAACTAGGAGCTAACCTCAGTTTCAGTTCATACCATCCTCAAACAGATGGACGGACCGAAGTAGTAAACAGGAGCTTGGGAAACATACTAAGGATCTTAGTGTATCAAAATCATAAGAAGTGAGATTTAGCACTAGCCCAGGCTAAGTTTGCTTATAATGATACTCCAAACCGAAGTACTGGAATGAATCCATTTTAGATTTTTTTTGGGATGAATCCAAGAGGTGTGTATGAGCTTAGAAATTTGGGTAAACAGGAGACAAGAAGTGCGAAAGCTGAAGAGTTTGCAGAGCAGATGCAGAGACTACAAGAAGATATCAAAGGCAGATTATAGGAAAGTGGTGGCAAATGCAAACAGAGAGCAGATATGAAAAGAAGAGAAAAAGAATTCCAAGTGGGAGATTTAGTGATGGTGTATTTGAGAAAAGAAAGATTTCCTGCTAAGACTTACAATAAACTAAATATGAAAAAGATAAGACCATGTAGAATTGTAAGAAAGTTTTTAGCTAATGCTTATGAAATTGAATTGCCAGAAGGGATTGGAATCTCGCCTATATTCAATGTTTCATATTTGTATCCATACAAAGAGACAGAGATAGAGCTACAGGAGGAAACTATAGGAGGCGAAGTTCAAACTTTGAACTGGGAAGAACAAATGCCAAAGATAGTTAAGAAAGAAGTGGAAGCTATTTTGGAGAAAAGAGTATCCAAAAGAACCAAAGGACAGATTTATTTTCAATATCTAGTGAAATCGAAAGGACAAACAGTGGAGGATGCTAGCTGGTTGACAACAACAGAGTTGCAGAAGTATGGAGTAAGCCTTCAAAGTCTGCGGGATGATTCTTTTCTTCCCCGGGAGTTTGATGCAGGAGCATCTGGACTTAGCCAACAATGTGAAGGTCTGTTCACATGTTGTGGATAAAAGAGTTGAATTTCACTGACCTGAGTGGTCAAAAGTCAGCTTTAACTGAGAGGGTTGGATCTATCAAGAAATTATCTATATTTCATTATTGCAATAAGTAGAAATTGTCTTATTTTAGGTTCAGGGATAAGTTGTTAGCATTAGTGTGTGATAAAGCTTGAAAATAGAGATTGAGTTGTTAGAATGATTAAAATAGAATATTGAGTTGTTAAGCACAGTTAGAGTGGGATTCGATTCATAAAAAAGAAGAAAAAATGTAATGTAGACGGATTGGCAGAGATGAGAAAAGATTGAGCGAGGCGAGATTTGAGTGATAGAGGGAGGATTTCCAGATTGAAACCAGGGTCTTTTTAATTAATGTAATCGAGCCAGAGGGATGAGACTCTGTAAGTGTTATTGTATTGAATAAATGATTTAGTGTGCGTTAATGTGTTGTTTCCATTGAAAACTCTCATTTGCCTCTATTTATTTTCATTTGGAACAAATAAAACACTCTTCTCTATTTAATGATTTATGTTATAAAACTCAGAGTTCAACGGAAATCGTAGTCCTTAGTGTTAATAAAAATGGTTGAAGCCCGCTTAAATCCCGACCATTTATCTAAATTCCAACCAACAGTGCGAAACCTCACCGACTGTTAGATTATCCCATATCGCATCACAATATTTGTTTACAAGGGGGTGAACCTTAGGCCTTAATGAAATGTGATGTGCGATCACCGCTTAATCGCATCACAACATTCCATCGATATTTGAATAGACCTCATGCCTTAAGACCCTGCGATGTGCGATCACTAATCCTTCACATCACAATATTTCATTCGAAAGGGAACGAGTCTTGATTATTGGGAAAATGTGATATTCGATAGGCGATGCAATCATTGATTAAATTTCATCGCAACATTTTATGTGAAATAACCGAGCCCTATGCATTTCCATTACAATTTGTGATTGCGATATGCTATGAATAGTCAGATCAATGTGTGATGATCTACAATACAATATTACCAAGCGGCTCTTTTGATTGGTGAATACCTGTTGTCGAGCTTATATAGAGGAAAACAGAGCAGTGAAGGGAAACATTGATAATAAAGGTAAAGGCAAACACATGGACGATTGTTGATACTTTCGTAAAACAATTGATTCCGGTGTCATTTTTATCAAGAAAACTAATTTTAGGAGGGATCTAATGAGGATGGTTATTCTGTGCTGCATTTGATATGTCATGTGTAGTCCTATCGAAGGATTCATTGTAAGCATGGATGCAATTGTTAGGTATTACTTCTAAGGGATTCATTTTTAAGAGGACAACCAAATAGTTATTCAAATACTTCTGAACAAGTCCTCTAAGAATTGAGGGATATACAATTGGATTCACATGAGATTGAGAGGCAAGCCACAACAGACAATCTCTTAAATGCCCATCATTATAGAAGCCTCCTCTAGCACCACCAACCTCATTTTCTGTGAGAGAAATTATTGACAGGTTGCCAATTTTTGTCCTGTCCAAAGAAGAAACCAAATCCCTTTCTATATTAGCATGCATAGATCCAATTAGCTGTTGATTTTGCAGCATGTTCTCTTCACATTTTTTGGAGCTAATGATGAGAAGGGGAAACTTCGAACTAGATGGAATAGTATTTAATAGACTCTGCAATCTAGCTCACTAAACATCCCACTGAACATCTTCAAGAAACCGAAGAATAATGCCACTCGCCCCTAAACATGCGTCCTCTCTTTCCACATCAAGGTCAACTTCATCTGGAGCAACATCTTGATCTATATCAACTTCATTGGAATCATGCTCAAACTTCACGTATTTTGTTTGCATAGATTCTTTAGGTTGAATAAATTTGTTAGTAGGCATCAAATTGCAACTTTCTTTTGAACCTCTGGCCAATGTATTTTCTGTAGCTCCTTTTGGCAATATAGATACCTCATGAATTAAAGGTTTGCCATCCTCAAAATTATCATTTCCTCATTTTTATGATATTGTTCATTTTCTTATTTTTTAATATAGTCTCCATCCATATCATCATTATCATCTTCATAGTCATCTATGTTTTTAAGATCATATTCATTCTAATCATAATATGAAATTGACATAATCTCTTTCTGATCTTCTGTAGGATGAGGTGAATCTTCATCAAAAGTATTTTCTTCTTCCACTTCACCTTGTTTTGTTTCTTCATCATCGCTATCGTCTTCCTCTGCATAACGTTTCTTTAGACATGTTGTAACTTTTGCACATGATTTTTCTAATCGCTAAAATGCTTCTTGAATTTTACTAAACTGCTCAACGCATTCAGGACGTGAACGTAATGGCACATTGTGTGGCGAATGACGTTCAAATACCCGCATGATTATATTGTGCGCCATGACTCCGATACCACTGAAGCATAAAAATTGATAGCTTGTTGGCTTGAATGTAAAAGTACACAAGAGGTATTTTGTAATAATAATTTATTATATATAAAAATGTACAAGTGATGAATGCTACAATGAGGACCTGCATATATATACCTAAGCAGGTTTCCTTTCGTGACTAAGCATGTCTTTTAGACATGCCTTTTCACTTAATTTAATGACTATTTAACATGATCAATATTTAATTATTTTAATATTTACATTTATTTTATTATTTACTTGTTATGAATTATATTCATAATAGTTTTCTTGTCACGGATCAGGAGTGGAGATTGTCCTGGCAGTCCTTCATAGTATGATTGAGTGGAGCTCCATGCCGAGCCATTAAGTCTTCTTGAGTCCCATGCCTCCATTTACTCTCTGAAGACATGCAAGTGAAGCAGTAGAATTCATTCTTGTGGCTATTATTGTCCCGGTGTTACAAATCCATTTGGGCACATCAATACCATCATCCATATCAGTGTTTTAGGGCTCATCAAACCCTAATTTCAGTTGCTACATGCCCTAAACAAGTCACCCCTTTGAATGCCTCCTTCCTAGACAGTTTCATGACTTGAAGACATCCAAAAATGGCCTCTAGAGGGACCATCGTAGGTAGGCCCATGTAAGGGTGCGCTGCAAAGCAGTTAAGTCCATGCCAAGGTTCTCTACAGAGCACTTAGGCTTCCTTTCACCTGCACTAGGAAATTTTGAGTGAAATTCACATAGGGTTTGGGGAATATTCTTATCTTTTGGAGTCATCTAAAAGGTTCCCTCACTTATCAACTCCTATGAGCTCGAAAATGGATGAGGAATGAGTTAAGATGCATCCTATCCTCTCATCCCTTCTTCCATGGAACTAATTATAAGTATGGAAGGTCATTCAATGCCACCATTTATGACAAAACCTCCTTAATCTCCCTATAAATTGACCCCTCATCTAAGTGATCAGGGGGCCAGATTATGTTGAATTGTAAGGAGATAATGTTGCTGTGAGATTTGGCTTTGAAGCAAGTATTGTAATGCTACAAGTTTGTCATGCTTTTGATGTGATGTGGATGGGATCCAAGCTAGATGAATGACTTTGAATTAGACACAATGGTTGTAATTCATTCTTCTATTTAATAAAGTGTTTGAACCTTTCTCCCATATGTTTGTATTGTTTCATAATGCTTATATGTGTGAAATGTATCTAACTCCATTCAATTATTTTCAATAGATATTTTGCTTTGATCGATTCTTTGTTTATTGTTGTGTTTACAAGTACTTCTCAAGCGTATTAAGTACGAGAAGGAGCGACATGATCGATACAAAGGAGACAAGAGGAAAACGGAACTACAATTAGGTCTTCTCATCTTCTCATCTTATCTATTTGCTTATAGGGAAAGACTAAAATACTTTAAACTATTGTTCTAGATATGGCTACTTATATAGGGAATTAGTATTTATCTGTAGATACCAAATTCTCCAAAACACCTGGGTTTCTTGTTATAGAGGCTCCCACAGGATCATCCCATACTGATTTCCCATTGCACCATGTATGCATTCAATTCCTTAGCTACCAACTCATACACCTTCAAAGATCTGTACCATACTATCGTAACATCATTGCATTGAGACTTTTAGTTTTAAAAACATTATAAAACAGTGAGGTCTGATGTCCTTTGGCCCCCTTTGGTTTAGCGCCTTATTGTAGTTCTCATCATATGACTAGGGGATTAGCCTTAAGGTGCTAAATCTTTTAGACTCCTCCCGAGGCTATCGTTCCTTTGTAAACTATTCTCTGGCCCTGGTTCGTGAATTCCTTCTTGATTGTGTGCTAGCCCACATATCGTAGCTCTTCAGTTGACGTTTCCAAATCAGAGATTTAAATTTGAGTGATACGATATTAGGTTTCGTCGATTGCCTATCGTTGACCACTTTTCACGCTTAGCCCTTGGCTCTTTAGCTCCTTATGTGACCGCGTGCCAGCCCCTTTATCAGTAGATTGCAATCGAAGGTTTGCAATCAATGATTTCCTTTTGATAAACAACATGCTACAACCACCAATCACCAATTGCCGATCAGTAACGTCATCACTTTGCCACGTGTCACCTTGTGAGTGGTGACATGTGTCTCCCTTATTTGGCCCCTTATGACCCCTCAAAACGTCAAATATTCCTGCCACATATCCACCATAGTGCCACTTCACGTTGACATCAGATGCCCTGTGTCCCATATTGGAACCAACCATCTATTGCCAACTGTTACTTATCAGATCCAATGATGTTCCGCCACGTGACCCCCTCGATGAGAGAGAAACTGTTAGCCCTCTTTTGGTTTTGCAACTCATTTCCTTTGTTAAATTGTTTTCGACCCTCCAGGCACTTTAACGTTATCTATGTTATTTTCCCACAATTTCTTCATAGTGATCACTTCCAAAATCACCGATTGTCGACTTCCGATATGTTTGTGTTGTTGCGATCATCAACACGAATGTGCTTTCCCTGACTCATTGGATCATCGATATGCACTTAGTGCCACTGATGAGCAATTGTCGATGCATGATAACTGATATCAGATCTCTGCTACATAAAGTGTTGAATGCCATGTTGCCTGATGTTGCAATATGCAATGAGCCAAGATCTCCAATTTACGACCCATGATATGTTGGGACCTTACCCTTGGTAATTTTTTCTTTGTCTTATGGCTTTTAAAGGAAAACTTCAATCTGCTCTAACTTTTGATTCCAGAGTCACTTCTAGGACTTCCACATACCATTGGAAAGCTAATTTCGAGCACTATCCAATGTAGGTGCTTTGGTTTAGCTTTGAGTACTTTTGTTGCTTGGAAGATGGCTGCAAAATTTACTTCTCTTTTGCACTTTGGGAAACTGAAAACACATTTTGCAATGAGTGACAACAAACATCATTCCAGGGAGTTTCTTCAAGAGACATAACCTCGGTGATACTCTCGTAGGTTGGAAATGTCTCATTCAAGGGATCTAGAAAATGCCAATAACTAAGCCAAGGGGATTTTGAATATGCATCTAGATGCATACTAATATTAGCATGAATTTCAGACGTGACCACTGAAGCCAAAACAACAGCTTGATAGGATTGTTCTGTTGGGTTGAGTGGCATGACATTGCCAAATGAATCAACTTGATCGGGATGAGGAATGATCCAAGGATCGTGTGAAGTGGAGATCATGTTAACATAAGCAACGTTTGGAGGTGGGAGGGAAAAAGTTCCCATAAGATTCGAGACTTTAAAAAGACCTGCCCCAACACTATCATAAGTTTTGTCAGTATTTCCCACATATGGCACATTGCCATTGGAAAGCTCGAAGAGAAAAAGGCTAACTGATCAACTGTGACTATTTTCTCCTCATGAGGAAAATGGAGCACATGGAACAACGTAGAAACCATGTAAAACATAGCATGGGTCCAACTTTGACCAAGTAGAAGGCTATAATTTAAATTGGAATCAATGACTTCTACTTCTAAGTTAACAATTTTCCCTTCGAATGTTATGGGCAAGTTTGTGAGAATACCATATGAACGAGAACCTTTGCCATCGAAGGATTCTAAGGTGGCACGCCCACGAGCTGAGCCAAGCGCTCCCATGTGAAATGGGCTTCCAAACTTGGTTATGTGCAACGAAAGGCAAACTTCTCGGTTATGTGCGACGAATCATGCAGACGTGTTTCGGTTATGCGACGAGTTATGCGGAGGTGTTTCAGTTATGTGTGACGAGTAATGTGGAGCGATTATGTGCGATGAGTTGTACATACATGTTTTAGTTTTATGCGATGGAGGTCAGTTGGGTGGACGCGTCGGGTGACCAGGTAGGGGCGCGTCGGGTGACCAACACAGGCGAACTAGGTGGCGAAAAACCGAAGAGAAAAAAAATGACTATGTATGGGAAGTGAAATCAGGAGCATATATGGGTGGATGGATAAGTAGGTGGACCCACTAGGCAGACATATGAGGACGAGCTCACGTATGAGGATGGGCAGACATCCAGTTCAGGGGTGTGATGAGCTAGTTGGGCAGGTCGGCTTGGAGGCCGAAGCCCCTCCATACACATCGGCGCACAAATATATATTTGTGAGAGTTGGAGGCATTATAGCCATCAATGAACAAGCACAAAGCATAAGGAACAATGCATTTAGAGTTCATGTGTTTGGGAGGCATAAGGATAATTGAACAAATCAGCGGACGAAGGATGAACAGGCAGACAAGCTGCAGGACTAGTTGACGAACATGCAAGTTACGACGTGCACGGGTGCAGTAACGAGTGGGAAGGTTTGCATGAGGTGGTGACCCGACCCAGACAACATGACCTAGTGACACGACCCAGACACGTTGCACGACCTAAGGTCGTCACACGGTGACCTGACCTAGTTTTGCTGCACGAGTTGAAGGCGCTACAGGGCGAATCGACCCGGGTGAGTCTTAACAACAGGAAAAGCTACACGACAAGGCGATATGGGCTACATGACAGGCAGGCAGGGCTAGATGACACAGAGATCAGGGCTGAACAACCAGAGTGACAACAATTTTTCAGAATTTGTCTAAGGCAAGGAAACTTGGCATTTCCTCATATTTGTGTGGGCAACAAGCAGCTGACAATTGTGAGGTTGTGACATGACATTTGGTGGATTGTGCAGGCCAAGTCAGTTGGTAGCACAAGAATGTTGTAGAACTTGTAATTGTATATTATTGTACATTACTATTATATATTACTGATACGAGCAGATTTTACGGGAGTTGCCCCTCCCAAGTATAATTGTGTGTACCTGTATGGTTTATGATTTCCGTTGCATACTGATAATGAAGATGATGAATTTTAATTGAAGTTAAATGTTATTTCGTTGAATGATTGTAAACACTTGAAGAATTGGAAAATTGGTTAAGTGTTGGAGTTAGGTGTAGTCCACACACTCTAGTATTGGTGAAAAGAAAAAGTGTAGTTGTATCGCACCTGCCCATGTGCGGTTCAAAGACTACCACCAGGATAGGGGCATGACTGATGGTATCAGAGCTCGATTCAGGGCAATTTGAGCTTGCTGAAAATTGAAGATTGTGAAGCATGTCCGTTTTGCAGAAAAATGGGCTTTACAAGGATTATGAGCTTTGAATAATGGCAGAGGCACACCATGGGGCCAAGTCAAATTGAACAAATTCTACTTGCAGAGTTGGATGATATAGAACAAAGATTTGCAGAATGGAATGAAGAATTTTGTGTGATGAAAGAAGCTCTTCATGCTTTGGTTAAGGAAGGGATATCCGACACGAATGAAAGAGATTTCAATCAACTCAAAGAAAGTGGATTGTATGGAAGAAAAGATGAAAAAAATAGACGAAAGATAAGAGGTGCTTTTGAAGAAGAAAATAATCAAACTTGAAAATAAATTGAGCTAGTCGTAATTGTTACTCATGCTAAGGAGGAAACTATGATACATAATGAAAAGGAGCTTAGTGGGATGGAACCTATTATAGTTGAACCGAACTTGGAGGATTTTGTAGAGGTGACAACGATGGAGGAAGAACTTGAGGCACCTTTGATTGCTCAAGTTGGACTACGATCATACATATTGTATGGATGAATGCACTCACATGGAGGAGCCTGATGATAAAGTAAGTGTTGTTGTTACTTGTGTTTCATTGGAGCTTTTGGAAGATGGGCCATATGCAGGGAAGGGTAAAGACAGATTATTGATGGAATGGGCAACCATTCCATGGATGACTATGATGAGACCTTGTATATTGGGGAAGAAAAGACCATGGATTGTTGCAGAGCCTATTAGGGCAATTTGCGACCTCATGGTAGTGGGTACAAATGCTCATGACAAGTCAGAAACATGATGATCATTGCGGAGGATGGGTCATTCTTTAGCCATATGGAGAATTGGCCAAGTGCCCGCATGACTCATGGATACATTGGAGAGAGGACACACCAAAGTTATGATATGATACTTGGGTGGACTTCTTCATGGTTGTGACAAAGAGGCAGTCTTAGTGGACCTTTAGTGGGGGAGGCAGCGATGATGGAATACCTGTGACATGACATGATATGATGTGATATGTGGTTTGAGTGACTGGAGGCACTAATCTAGATTGAGGACTAGGATGAGATGATCGATGTTGTGATGAGTCTAATTAGTTAGACAACATGGGAAGCTAGAGTCATCGACATCGAGTTGGATAGATGGAGCATGGAAGACTTCATGCAGGGACATTATGTAGGAGCACTTATAGAGATGTCACTTATGGCATCCAATGAGGAGTGCCAAGGTAGGGATGTTGTGAAAATAGACTTGTTGATGCAACATGGAGACATTTTATAGATGAGTCGATGGGGATGTTGTGCACTTTTTCACAACAAAGGCCATGTGTTGAAAATAGAAACAAGAAATGATAAAAATAGAATCCATAATATTCCAATTTTAATTTGTCTTTGAATTAAAATTGTGAACTAAAATCAAATTTAGTCTCACCAACTGCTTGGAAATAATTATTTAATTCATTATGGATTAATTAGTTGGAGAATTTCAAGTTACAAGTCTTTCTAAAGTCATGCAAGAGTTATCCCTTAAATTAGGGAAATTATCCCTTGAATTAAGGAGATAAGATTGAGTTATATTTGAGTTGTAATTATTTAGCTCAGTTTACTGAGTTAAGTCCAGTTAAATTAGTTCCAAACTGTTTGAGGAACTAATTGTGAGTTATCAGTCAATTGATGCATGCATGCACTCAACCAGTGTACTCCAGATAACTGAAGATTCCCTCATCAGAAAGTCATGCATGTCCATTCTGAGAAAGACCCAGTTGAGATAAATGTCAAGGATAGTGTAATATCAATTGCATCTTTTCTCCTATGAAGGAAACTCATGCATGCACTCAAGGTAAGGTTCCTTAAGGATTGCGCAGTTCTGACAGTGTGTTAGAGTAGTGTGTGAGAGCAGTGTTCCACTGGGTGAAGGAGATCATTCCAGAGGAATTGCGCAAGGAAATAGGAGCTTGGAGGGCAAAGGAGAAGGCTTGTGAGAAGCCAAGTTTGCTTGTGAGCATCGAGGAGGATTGTACTGAGAGCTGGCTAGCCATGAGAGCTAAGACTTTGTATAATTCTGATGTATTTCCACCTTGTATGATAATACAAATAGTGGGGTTTTTAGCTGAGGCTTTCCCCTGAGTATTTTCATGTGTATTGGTTCTTCTTCTTGTGGTTATATGTGTTCAGCTCTGATTCAGCTCGGTCTTTAAGCTTCCGCAAGTTTGATAGTAGAAGTAGATTATAGTATTTTGCTTTATTATATTGCATTATCGAGTTAATCTATAGTCAGATTTTCTATATGGTCTTAGAGTGAGATTTGTAGAGAATTTTCAAGAAATTCAACACCATGGACTGGTTGGATTTGTGAGAAAACTATGGGAGTATCCATACCACATGAAGGGAATAGGCATATTGCAATAACACTTGAGACCGAGACATGTATGCTTACCAAAGATGTTGGATGGAGATGATTCATAGGAGTTCATGATGACTTGAGATAGTTGCAGCTGATGGAGGCTTCATATTATTTGGGGTTGAGGGGGTTGCATCAATGAGGATGCCTTGGTGGTAGAATTAGGGCATGGGTTGAGTTGATACTTAACCATGATATACATGGTGGCTGATTGGTTTATGACCATGGGCACCACATGGATGATGAGGCAAGTGTAGACTTGCCCCTTTGACAGACTTGAGGTATGGCATATTACATATGTGATGGAGGTTGCTTCATGGACCTGGATATGGCACATTGAGAGTCAGTTTGATGGGAGGAGCTCTTCATTTTGAGGAGATGAACCTCACACACACATATGGATGATGATGCTTGGATAGATCGATTGGTTGACATGCAACACATTGACACTAGCATCATGGACAACATGTTGCAGATGAGATGGAGACTACTTCATGGACATGGGCGTGGATTACTTTACACTTTGATGGAGATGTGATGGATTCTTGATTGAGTTGATGTTGTGACGGGATTGTGAGAGAAACAACTAATGATAGCATGAGGAGGTGCATTCTCATGGTTTGAGTGTGACAATTAGACTGCCCATCTGACTAGTTCGAGTCATGAGCGCTAGCAGTGTACTAAGATATGTTTGAGTTGAGTTGGAGTATCATGGCAAAAATTCACATAATAATGATACATGATGGGGTCGATACGATATGTGTTGCAGTGATAGCATGTAGCTTGATTTGGAGGGACCAACCTTCCACGTTGGAGCAACATGTGGAGATTGAGATGGATGTGGTTGATGATCATGGATTGAGGAGACTTTCCTGTTCATGGAGTCATGAACCTTGATGATTTATGCGATGACAGAGCACAGGTGGGAAACATGGACATTTTGAGGATGTTGGAGCTAGTGACACTTTACGATGATATGGTGGAGTTGTCGAGGACGAAAAACTTATTTAGAGTGGGGTAGGATGTCACACCCACAAGCTAAGTCGAGCGTGCCCATGTGCGATGGGCGCCTAAACTCGGTTATGTGCGATGGCAGGCATACCTCTTGGTTATGTGCAATGAGTTGTGTGGAGGCTTTTCAGTTATGTGTGATGAGTCATGCGAAGTAATTATGTGTAACGAGTTATGCAGATGCGTTTCAGTTTTTTGCGACAACGGTTAGTTAGGCGGACGTGTCAGGTGACCAACAAGGGCAACTAGGTAGGGGAGTGCTAGATGACCAACACGAGTGGACCGGGTGGTGAAAAACAAAGAGAAAAAAAATGAGTAAGTATGGGAAGTGCGATCGGGAGCTTATATAGGCAGATGGCCAAGTAGGTGGACCCAGTGGGCCGACATATGCACAACACGGCGGGCAAGGCTGAAAGGCCAGAGTGAAAATGATTTTTCAAAATTTGTTTAACGCAAGGAAACTTGGGGTTTCCTCATATTTGTGTGGGCAACAAGCACCTGGTAGTTGTGAGGTTGTGACACGAAATTTGGTGGATTATGCAGGCCAAGGCAGTTGGTAGAACAAGACTGTTGTAAAAACTTATAATTGTATATTATTGTACATTATTGTTATATATTACTGATACAGGCAGACTTTATGGGAGTTTCCCCTCCCAAGTATAATTGTGTATACTTGTATGGTTTATGATTTCCACTGCATACTGATAATGAAGATGGTGAATGCTAATTGAAGTTAAATGGTATTTTGATGAATGATTGTTAACACTTGAAGAATTGGAAAATTGGTTAAGTGTTAGAGTTAGGCGTAGTCCATGCACTCTAGTATTGATGAAAAGAAAAAGTATAGTGGTGTCGCGCATGGCTATGTGTGGTTTAAAGACTACCACTAAGATAGGGGGTGACCTAAGATGTTAGGAGACTAGTTGAGAGGCGAAGATCCAATATCTTTCCAGCATGAGATAGACATTATGTAGGTGGAAACACCTTCATTAACAGCAGTCTGATGAATCGTCTTCCCTTTGATAATGACTTGGATTAAAAAGGAAAGTTGATCTGGAAGACGTTGAACATGATTTTCCAGGTCAAAGATAATCAAACTCGAAGCAGTAGGGTCAATTCCACCTCTAGCAGATAGTAATGCTTTCCGTTGCGATGGACAAATCTGGAGAACTTCCAAGGCAGACATCTCCGAAGGCGCTTGAGTTAAATCTTTGACAATATTGTAATGCTAAGCATATCACGCATTCGGATTGTATTATGATTTCCGAAGGACAACCTTAGAATGTGGTCGGATAACGTAGTCATTACTATTGAAAATAGCAACAAGATATGATAAAAATAGAAACGCTAAAATAACATTGCTCTAAATAGCATTTCAGGATATACTCCAACTCTGTTGAAAACAACATCAAGAAATCATAAAAATAGAAATGCTAAAAATAGCATTGCTATAGATAGAATTTCAGGATATATTCAAATTTTAATTTGTCCTTGAATTAAAATTCAAATTTAGTCTCAACAGCGGTTTGAAAAATAATTAATTAATTCATCTTGAGTTAATTAGTTGGAGAAAATAAACATTAATTCTTTGTGAAGACATGGAACAGTTATCCCTTTGATTGATGAAGTTATCCATTAATTAAGGAGATAAGGATGAGTTGTATTGGAGTTGTAATTAGTTAGCTCAGTTAACTGAGTTAAATCCAGTTAGATTAGTTCCAAACAGTTTGTGGAACTGATTATGAGTTCAATTAGTTAGTGCATGCATGCATGTAACTAGTGTAATTCAGATAACTGAATATTCTCTCATAAATAACTCATGCATGTCAGTTCAGACAGAGACCCAATTGAGATTAAAGGAAGGGACAATGTATTATCAATTGCTAGGATTTTCCTATAAGAAAATCTCTTGCATGCAGAAGGAATTCATTTCTTCAGGATTGCGCAGTTACTATAGAGGTCAGAGCAGTGTGTGAGGTGAGAAATCACAAAGGTGGCAGCTGGAGGACCCAAGAGAAATTGCACAAGGAAATAGGAGGCTTGGAGGACTGAAGGAAGCCATATGTGTTGTTTATTTGGTCTATGAGCAGTAGTGAGGGATTGTAGTGAGAGCTGGATATCTTGTGAGCTAAAGCTTTGTGTAATCCTGAGATATTTCCACTTATATGATAATACAGATCACGGGGTTTTTAGCTAAGGCTTTCCCTAGAGTATTCTTCTATGTTTCATGTGTGATTGAATCTTCTTCTCTATTATATGTGTTTTGGTTGATCTTGCTCAAAACCGATTAAGCTTCCGCAAGTTTGATTGTAGAAGTAGATTAAGTATTTTGCTTTAGTACATTGCATAATCAGTTTAATATATAGTGAGAATTTCTACATGGTATCAGAGCTAGTTGATCTATAGAAAAATTTCTATAATTACTAGGTCTCTCAATATGAAGAGGACCAGAACTGGGTGGAGTATAAGTGGAAGGTGTATCCGTAACTTTTTTCTCCACAACCTGTTTGGGAGGAGTCAGTCTTTTGACCGAGTGGAAACAGAAATAGGTGTCGTCCCACACATATAAACTTGAGAGCCCGAAGATGTAGAAGATTGTGGTTGTTATACCAGTTGGGTTTGATTTGATGGAAAATGTTCCTTTAATACAATTTGTGTCCCTTGGGTTCCCTTTAAAAAATGACTAACTTCAGCACGACGGGGACAATCCTTGGTATAGTGATCTTCCTCACAAATGAGGCAAGGATATTTGGGCTTACGTTTAGATGCATCATCAGCAAATGATTTCAGAGGATCATGTTTTGGGGTATTATATTTGGCTTTTCCTTTACCATTCATTTTACCTTTCGAGGTTTTGTCTGCCACGGTAGATTGAACGACATTAACCTCGAAGGTTTTACCAGGATTTTGAGAGGGATTTGAAGGAGAATTGGATGCAATAGCTGAAACAGATTTATGCTTTAAGGAGCAGAAGAAGCTTTACTAGAAGTTTGAGTCACGGAACAATAATACCGTCAACAAGTGGTGCCTCTAGAGGTTTGTAAGATGCAGGATCAGTAGACGGTTTCAGAGCATCAGGCAAGAGATCATACAATGTGTCAGATTGGGAATATACCAAATCTAAATATGGGGCATGGGCAATGGCTTGACCTTCGGTCACACAACCATCCATAGTTATGTCCTTGGCGATTTTATTAATGAATGATTTAGTAAACAATTCAGTTAAAATTTCATCAGGAATATCGAACTTGATAAGGTGACATCGACGTCTCCATTTATGGATATGATCGGAGATGTGGGTGTATTCTGTTTTAAGGACGTAGGGAGATGGGTAGCAATTTCATATAGAACTGGTAGTTGGAAGTGAGTAAGGAAGGACATTTCTAAAGTGTTGAAGTATTGGTAGGCACCTCAAGGTAACTCGATGTACCATTTCGTGGCAGCACCCGTCAAGGTTCGCTAGCAAATACATATATGAATAGAATCATCAACCCAAGAATTGAATGAACACCATAAATGTTAAGTCATAACGTGGGCCAAAATTTCCTTCGAATTTCAGAAAATCGCTAAGAATCTTAGTAGGAAACGAAGGCTAATACAACGAATGGAGTATTGGGTCATTTGTGAGCCTTGACACGTTTGGTAGTTCCAACATTGCTAGAAATGGGAATTGTGTATTCAAAGGCATGGGGGGCCTTTGATAAGGCCCAGCTTGTGGATTCCTACCTTGTTGGTATGGGTTTTTCCCCTAAACTGGAAGATTTTGACCATAAGGAGTTTGATATTGCCCCCACTAAGAGGTATTCTGACCATAAAAAGGTGGATTTTGTTCCCAGAAAGGTGGGTTTTGACCAGGGTAAGGTTGATACTAACTCGTCATAGGTTGTTGAGAACCATAAGGTGGATAAATAGTTTGAGAAGAGTAGGGAGTATAAGTTTGTTGTTGCAAATATTGACCCAAGTGATAAAATTGTTGACCCTGTTGATGCAGGGGTTGACCTTGTTGCTGTAAGGGTTGGCCTTATTGGTACAAGGGTTGGTTTGCTGCTACAAGGTTGACCTTGTTGCTGCAATGGATGTTGGTAAAGCCATTGTTGCACATAAGGTCCTTGTTGTACATAAGGTTGTTGTTGTTGGAAAGTTCCTTGTGGAATTTGTTGGTTTCCATATTGGTACTAATAGGTTCCAGTTTAAAAATGACCAGATGTCTTAAATGAGTGGACCAGACTGCATTTGGGGTCCTTCATGTTGATTAAAAGGTGGATTTTGAGGCTATTGTGAGCCATAAGGAGGTTATGGTTATTGGTAGGGTATCTAGGCTGAAAGAGGTTGTTTATACATGATTTGGCCTGATACATATGGAATAGATGATCCACTAGGATAAGGCATGCTGCCAACATTTTGATTGACTCTGGTAGCATGAGTTTGAGATCCACTCACATAAGTTCCACTCGAAACAGGAGGTACATATGGAGGAGGTGGTGGTTGCCCCCCATGTGATGGGATAGGTGGTGGCACATATTGTCCACTTAATGGACAACCTGAGGAATCTATAGGGACATTAATCATCCCAACCGTAACTGTCAGTTGTAAAGGAACTGAAGAAACTGTAGTTTGTACAAGAATTTGAGAGGCCACGCTTGAAATAGATGAACCAGAAGTAGGTATGGCGCCCAATGACCAAATGGGATTATGATGAACTGAATACACACTTAGAGTACCTGAAACCAATTGAGGCAAAGAGGTGTAACCTAGTGGAAACAAAGGTTCACTACTTTCAGGTGGTGGTGGAGGTGGCATACTTCCCACATACGAAAAGCCTTCAGGTGAAAAGTTATATTCGGAATCATCGCCAACATCAGGAGTGTGAGTGGCTGAGTCTTCTGGATGAGGATCTTAAGGAGAGGTTGGAATCTTACCTTCTAATGACATGGGTGGAAAGAGTTAGCAAGGGAGAATCCACGATGACCGAGGAGAAAACTCCAATGGCATAATGGGATTATCAAACAGACTATATGGTTGTTGAGGAGATATAATAAATGGATCAAAAAGTGGATTCAGAGGGAGTAATAAATACCTCTGCAGAACCTCATGACTTTCTAGATCAGATTCCAAAGATGATGACTCTCGAGGTGGAGGACAAGAAGCAAGGGGTTGAATACTCTGGATAATTCCAAGTTTAGAACCTTGGGCTTCAAGTGACTATGAAATCTCGGGATGGACTCCTTGTGATGACCCTTTAGTGTCAAATGATGAAGGGGATATGTAAGGTGAACCCGGTGGTTCAGCCACGATGATCATCTCTCAAAAACAAAAGGAGGTGGTTGATTTGAGTTTACAATTAAAATTTACTATTAATCAAGTAATGTGAGGCCAAGGATAACTGCATAGGTAAGTCATGTTATCGTGGGAAGTTAAATTTTAGAACTTAAAAGCAAGAAATAAATAAAAAATGGTGTACTAGGCAAGAGGGTTTACCAAGTATCCGTGAACCGCTATATTCACCTTAGCCGAAACCAAGGACTTAACGTATGACGACCAATCTCCCCGAATGTTGTGTTCGGTGTATCACGTCTACAAGGCAGATGACTCGGTTACCTGTGGCTAAAGGATAGAAACCTAGTAGGTCTCCCAATATATATGTGACAGTATGAGGAGCACAAGTCTATGTTAGCATTGTCTAATGCATAACCATTCAATGAGAGAGTTCCCATATAGTTTCCATAATGGAGTGCCTCTGATATACCTAAGAGTACTGGAGAACCTCCTATATACTTTTGTACATGGAACGAGATTTCACCCCCGGGATATAATGTTGGTAGATAATGACAATTGATAAGTGTATAGACGTCGAGACACGTCTCTAGCCTAGACCTCTAAATGTTTGTATTAAGTTCCAAATGCTCCTTAGGTTAATTCAATAAATTTTAATGTTGTTCTTGAATTATGTTTCAATTTTTTGGCTCAAACGATGTCACCTGAATCCTAAAATGTAACTCTATGAGAAAAGGAAACTTTTCACTTCAACAAAAGATAAACTAACAAGGGAAGATAATTCAATCGGTTAATGCATCAAATAAGATAATGCATCACAGAACATGCCTCCACTCATTTTTCTTTTCCAAATGCAATATGCAAATTCAAAAACTAAACTTCACTTTCACTATCCAATACACAATCTATCGAAAGAAGAATGATTTTTACTTTACTAAGATGCACTTTATCTAAATGGTGTTCTCTTTGATTTCAGATGCTCTAATGCAATTAAGCTTCAACTAAAGCAAAAATTTGAGATTTTTGATTCAGATGCTCCTAATGCAAATGATGCACCTATCAAAGCAACACCAAATCAAAACCAAAAGCACTCAATGAAAATGTCTTTCACTTTTCTATTTTGAATGAATAAACAATGCACTCTTTCCAGCTTGTAAACCAAACAACATAATCTATGTTGGATCAATAACAAAGATGATTTTCCAAGTGCAAGATGACCTAATGCAATCGAAAAACAACTTTGCAAGAGACAAGCCAAAACTAGTGCAAACAAATGTTTTGAATGATTTTAATAGATACCCAGATCTCACCAATCAATAAACCAGAAACTCAGTGACACTTACAAGCGAAAAGTGATAATCAAATGACCTATAAACCCTAAAATCAATCCAATTTCACTCAAACACTTGAAAGCTCAAAAAGACAAGAATTCGCTAATCAAATTAGATAATCAAACAAAACATAAATAAATCCAATCACACAGGACAAAAGAAAAGACCTCAGGGGCTCAAACACACTGGATTTTGATAGAGAAACCATAAATTTTTGCCAATATCTGTAATCAAAGCAACTATAATAACCAAATGGGCGTTGAACATGGGATCAACGCGACTATTTTAAAGGAAAATGAGTTGGCAACACGACTGTCAGAGCAAAAAACGCGTTGGGTGAGGAATAAGGAAAAAAATAAAAAAGATTTCAACAAACACTCTAGACTCAACACTCTAAGGTAGTAATCAGTGATTGTTTAGACCTATACAGACTCAAACTAACTGATAACTCAATGGTCGGTCAAACTAACGAAGAGATCAGATGGAAAAAGAGGATAAAGAGGCCATAGCTTCCCCAACGGAGTCGCCATTTTGTTGTGAAGGCAAATCCCCTCAGCGGACAAAGGTGATCTCTCTAGCCTAATGATTGGGTCTAGCAACAAACAAACATACACTTTCCTAGCTTATGTTTAACAAATGCAGAGAGAGAGAGTGGCCTACCTCGCTCTAATGCTAATCACTCAATCCTTTGGAGTTGACTTTGATTCCTTTACTTCTAGGCTCACTTCTTACTTGTTCTTCACATCCGAGTACCTGCAAGAGAGATCAAAGAAAAATACAAGGTACAAAAGCATTATGGCATACATCAAACATAAACTACTTAATAGATGAAGGAGTATTAAGCTAAAAGCATAAGCATTTACACAATTATGAAAAGTGAAAATTAGATGTATATATTAATAAGCTAAAACGGGAAGCATACAACATATGCCTTGATGTTGGATACCTCCTTTTGGTGGATGTCCAAGTCCAAGAAAAGACTCTTAAAGCACTCCTTCTCCAAGTTAGAATGGGTAACATTTGGGCATAACCTCAGTATAGGAATGTAGGCAATCAATGACCAACCATTTGGGGATGGAAGGGATTTGATTTGTAGGAAGGGAGAGTGAGTTAAGGATCCACAAAAGAGGAAGGTCCACATCTCAAGGGGAAAACCCATAATGATAAGATCAAGAGGTCCAAATGGGAGAGCTCGACCATATCAACAACAACCAATATCCAACTCATTGTTCTCGAAGTTTCTAGCATAAGAAGTTTCTATCCCATTTTGGGAAAACCTGCTAGAAGAGGTTCAACGCGGGTTTTCACATCAAAACCCACACTGGAAGTGCTAGGGTAAAATAGGGAAACTTGTCATCAACATGGGCAAGTAGTGGAGTAAAACACGCTGACCCTAAAAATTAGGGTTTTAGCTAACCTTTTTCAGAATTGACTCAGGGCAGTTTTCCTTTGGTTTTTCAGGGATCTTTTAGTATGTTTATCATGATGGATATATTTAAAAGTTGTCAACCTTTTGGCACTTTGGGATATGGAACAAGAAGTTAACAGGAGGTGTGGACAAATATTGTGTAACACTTTGCATCTTTGGAATATCCAATCATTATTCTATATTGGGAATGCTCTTGGAAAGTCTTATTATTGCCGCCCAAATACAAGAAATTTTTACAAAACAACTTATGCTCAAATTTGTGTGGAGATGGATTTTAGTAAGGGGTTTCCCACTGAGCTCAATTTGACGGCCCCAAATTATGTCTAGGTCTAAAATCTCAACTACATAAATGTTTCATTTTGGTGTAGAGTATGCTATGAGATGGGGCATGTAATTAAAAACTACCCCAAGCATCAGAGCAACAAAGATTGGAAAAAATACCAAAGGCTTAAATGGTGGAAGAAACTCAAGGTGATCACTATAAGGTACACAAAGAGGAAGAGTCTTGGGATAAGAAAGAACTATGAGCTAATATTTCCAAAGAAAATGCATCATAGGCAACAAAAACAAATCAGGAAAAAAAACATGCCAGTGAGGATTCTTTGGACTCAATGAAAGTGGAAAACAGATCCCCTCTGGAAACCACAAGGAATAATGTTGGAAAGACAACTTCTTTGGTAGACAAGGTGGATGAGGAATATTTCAACAACATCGACGTGCATTTGCCAAAAAATGGCTTGTTGGAATTTGTAGAAAGCATGGGTTGAACTCAATTTGGGAAGGAAGGAAAAAGTATTCCACCAAAGAAAACAATGCGTTAGACTATTTCAAAACAAAAATAGTGAAAAATGGAACGTAAATGTGTCTAGATATTGATTTTTTTTGGAAAAAAATTAGTTTGAGAGGGAATGGAAGTTTTGTGTCATGGGGAACTCACTTGAGAGTTTGTATTAAACCTTCGTGCTCAATATTAAACTTGCAAAGAAGATTGGAATAAAGGTTTTGACCTTGTAATAAAAAAAATAATAATAATACAAATCTCTACCTGTTTCGTTTAAAAAAACATATTAATATGTTTTGTCCATTAAAACTTAATATATTCAAAAAAAAAAAAAAAAACAACAACAACAACAACTTGAATACATTGTCAAGATTTCCATCTCATACAAAGGTCCGTCTAAACATAAACTACCAACCCTCTGCAATGATCATCCCATTTTAGAAAAATGACATTTAAATGTATGTATCATCTTTAAATTAAATGTTTGCATGATGACGACCCTTTTGTATTAATATTCTTTATTCGTATGTGGTTTTTGGCTATGTTATGAAAATTCTAGGGTTTTTTTTACATAGTCGTCTATGCTTGGCTTCAAGAGAGGGGGATCTACCCCGTTCTTTATCCAGATTGCTTTGGGAGTTCATAACGAGTATGGATTTATTAGTATTCCCCTTCAATCTCCTCATATTCGACACCCTTTTCATAAAACAATTGGACAAAGTGGGGTTTATTGGTTTGCAACAAACCCTCCACTAGGTGCATCATGGCAAGCTAGAAATTCAAGGTGTTGCGTGCCAAAAGCAGTGCAAGATCCAAAATACATGGTTAAATCTAGTAAAATTGAAGAATATATCCAATATATGTAGGATCACGCTCTGATCTGCACATGTATTGGATTATGGCCCTCTAAAAGGCTTTGAATGGGTGGATCCAAAATAAATGGAACCCCCAGGGTCAAATAGAATTAGAGTGAGGGGCCAGTGGTTTTTTTACAATCATTTTCTCCAGCTTATAAGATAGATCAAGGGTTTTTGAAGGAGGGTTATATTTTTTCAACAATGCAAGGCTCTTCGTTTGATTCTGGAAGGAGCGGTATAATCCAGAGGAGGAGGATTTTCTTGTAGCCCTAGTGTGGGTCTATCTCTTTTCTTTCCCTAAAGAATATTAGGAGGAGGAAACCCTTAAAGGCATTGATAATGTCATAAGCAACTTTAGAAAAGTATCGGAGGCCACTAAGAGAGGGAGATACATTTCATATGCACGAATATGTGTTATATGAATATCTCCTAGACTCTTCCAACCTCCATAGATATTTACTATCATGATAGTGTTTGGAAGCAATTTCTAGATTATGAACAAGTCCTCTTTAGATGTAGACATTGTCATCAATATGAGCATCTTATTGGGGAATTTCCTATGAACACCAAGGAAATGTTTGAATAAACCCCTCCCATAAAGAGCTAATTGATTTGGGAAAAATCCCCCAAAGAAGCAGATATTTGAGTCCCCGTGGTACCTTAAATCTTAACCAGATCCCTAGATCCGAAAATAGGTTCAAGTCTCTCTCCTTTGTAAAGGAGTCTTCAGAGTAAGTTAACATTCAATCGAGTATGTAATCAGCAAAAGGTAGATCTCATAACCCTATAGAGGTCGTGCAAAAGTCTCTTGAAGAGCATCAACAAAATCCATTACCACAAGAGATGATTAGTTTCGCTTTGGAAGAAGTTGAAGTAGAAGCTCTACCAAAATATATGGATTTGGATGACCCACTACTGATTGCCCTTGCAGAAGCATGACATGGAAAGGATATTATAGATGTGCCAATTCACGAGGCTATGATTCTATATAAGGCCTATATTGGAAGCAAACAATTGGGCTCAAGTTCCTCACAATCCAGTCTTGGGGTTTAGGTGATGGATTTCAAGATGGTCTCCAGGCAAGACAAAGGAACCAAAAAAAGGACATAAGAGCAATAAGGCACAGATCCAAGAAGACGACGAATAATTATTCAACTCAAGGAAAGTCATGCAAATGTTAGGCGAATCCCCCTTGAAATCTTGAATCTTCAAGAAATTTTCTATATTATGATAATTATTGTAATAATTTTACGGTCATCTATTTTTTAGTAGACAACTTATTAATTTTAAGTATTTCTTAAATTTTATTTTCTTTTAATTTTAAGTATTTCTTAAATTTTATTTTCTTTTAGAAATTCAAATTATATGTAACTTCTTATTAATGAAAAACTCCTCATACAAAAATGTTTACATAATAGTGAACTGCATTCAAAGTGTAATGATTTCAAAACTAAAAAAATGCAAAACCCACCTTATCTCATAATAACATTTCATTACCCAAAAAAACTAAATTTTCAAAAAAGATTGTGCCAACGTTGAATATCTCTCTACATTATTGAAATGGTTGAAAAATATTTTCAAGTGCATCACTATTTGATGTCTTATGTTGAAATTTTACGTGTGAAGTAAACTTCAAAGGGCAGTGATTCCTACTGTGATATGATAAGTTTGAATTAAACTTCAAAGGAAGGGTGGAACCATATGTTGAAATTGTACGTGTGAAGTAAGCTCCAAAGGGCAGTGATTCCTACTGTAAAATGATAAGTGTGAATTAAACTTCAAAGGAAGGGTGGAATAGTATACGGGAAAATATATTACTTTTTATTATATATAAAAAATATAATAAAAAATTAATATTAAATATCTTATAGTCTAATCCGATAAATATTAATATAAAAGTAAATTTTTAAAAATAATATTAGTATAATATTTTAAAATATATATTAGATATAAAAACATCTAAATATAATGAGAGATATGATTTAGTAATTTATTTTAATTAAGATTAATGGTGTGACTTTGATTGCTATTTTATAATTTAAGGTCGCCAAGTTAGAATTTTTGTTGAGATTAGAGACCACATTCCTTAACATTGATTATTCATATTTTAAAACTTGGATTTGCCTTTTGTGCTACATAAGGGTATCCATAACCACTACAATTTGAGATGTGCATTGATTACATTCTCATGTATCTTAATTATCATCGAGAATATAAATATTCATTATTGTTGATAAAATCTTTATGCTTGCAAAATATTTTATGCATTTCTTCAATTTCCATGTAATCTGCGTCCTAAATCTTCCATAGATGCCAGAATAGAGAAGATAGTGAACCCTCAGAGGAACAATTCCAATAGGATAACTCATGCCTTCCTAATTAGTAGACACATTAAGTACCCACTAGGATGAAATCCCAATCCAAGAGGGAAAATGCATTGCATGTGCGAGATAATATAGCACACACAGGAGAGCAAAATGGTAATAGGAAACCAAACTAAGTTTCCCTTTTTGAAGTCATTCAAAACTAGAAGATGGAAATCAAAATGTCCCTTAACAGGAATCTACCAAATTTAATAATTGAACACGAGTCCCTTATCTTCAACACTACAAACCACGAGCTCCAAAAAACACCAATATACCAAACATGCACAAACATAGAGCTCCAAACTAACACCAATACAAAGCAATTGACTAGGATAGTAATCACCAACCATTGAGCCAAAACCATTAAGAAAACACCAAGAAATGACCACAAAGATTGAAAGGGAGTGCTTAACCTAATTTCTAGTTGGACTAGCATTGACCACTGTTAATTCACCTCATTGGACAAAGTACCCACCCTTTAAGCCATTATCATACTGTTTTCCTACATATACTCTCAATGGGATTCAAATTTCCCATTGAACATAAAAGCTAGCATGTGTGGGGAGGTTGTAAGGGTGATGCATGTTGTATCCCATCTCCATATAGTTATACTATGAAGGCTTGGATGTGTTGATATATGTTGATTATTGAGTTTGATACATGGAACCATGCATAATTGACATTGAACATGAACCTAAGGGATAGATTAGAAAGAAATGCTCACATTTTTCCTCAGACTTTTGTTATAAACATAATAAATTAATTAAATACAAATGAATAGTCAATGGGCATGTACCTTTTTCTCTTCCATTGTGCTTCATGTTAATGCAGAAAGGTCTGGCAATCTCCAATACCTCTTGATTATTCATCACATCTCATAGCCCATCTGATGCCAAAACTAAAAACTCATCATTAGACATAAATTCAATATTGTGATGTCTGGTTCCGGTGTCACCCATATATTATAGTCAGAATCAATTATCCCCCCTAGAGACAACTAGACTTCCAATTCTTGGAAATCCACCTCAGTGCAACACATGTCCTCCCAACTTCTTTATGCTTTCTTGCTCGTCCTCCCTTGCAATTTTATGATCGTAAGTAAGTGCTTGGGATTCCCCAACACCATCTCCATCATTACTTCTTCTACTAATAACTGATTTGGAATCTCCAACGTCAGAAACCACTAACTTACCACCTATAATGAGAGAAGTTACACAAATAGTATAGGCCATAAACACCCTGTTTCAAAAAATCGTCATTTCTTCTCAAGTACTTCGTTACGTGCTCAATATTCTTCTAATTAAGAAGATTATTTTTATCAATAATGTCAATGCCAGAGTATTCATCTATTTGTAATTTATCTTTCATTGCCTAAAGCAAAGCATTCACAATATTCTTTCCAATATTTTTAGTTGTGAAATCTACAACTCTACGACTGACATGACCATCAAATACACCAAAAAGGATATATCCTCGCCCTTGGTCTCATCGTCAAACTCTAGTTTCGAATCACGATTAAAATTGGAGGAATCATCATTGTCATGAACATGATCAATTGGATGAAGAACATTGATAGTGATTGTCATGACCTTGTGGATGTCCTTAATTGATTTTCCTTTCCCTTTTTGCTTCCCCTTTCTACATGAAACTACATAATAAGAGCCTTTGACACTAGTTTCCTTTTTGGGAGTCTTCAGGTTCTTGGGTTCTGATTCCGAGTCCAAATTAGAGGATAGTTAGCATCAATATCTTATAGCCCATCCCAAACTTATTTTCTTGTGGAAGATAAATATTAAAAGTAATAGTACAAACCTTGGAAACAACTAGAGGAGTTACAACATTTGAACTTGTGTTCCTCGTGGGAAAGTGATGCATTATTTTTTCATGATATTTGTAGTCACCACTGATGTGCGATAGAAATGAGTACGAGGAGGAACTCAATGGAGCTGAAGTAGAGGATGATAGGGTTTGCACTAAGGTTGAAACATGAAATAATTAATTAATGAGGCTCCCACTGGGGTGGAAGGAGAAAATGATATGGAAGGAGAAACTAATAATGAAATGGAGCTAGATGGAGTTGAAGGACGCAATAACATTGAAGGTGACTTCAATGGAGTTGACACAAAGCTCAATATTAAAGAGACTTCATCAGAGTTGATGAAGAGGAAAATGTTACTTTTACAAGTTTATATGTGATTTCGTTCATGGGTGGTGTAGGAGTAGAAGGCATTGCGATTATAACTGAGATTCATTGATAATCAAATGGTTTGCAATAAATATGTTTATTTTAGACTATGTGTAGATTATCGACGCTTAAATAAGATAACCATTAAAAAAAAATCCTATCCCATTTTATAGATGAAATGTTAGACGAGCTCCATGGAGCAAAATATTTCTCAAAATTAGATCTAAGATCAGAATAATATTAAATCCGTGTAAGGTTACAAGATGTGGCAAAGACTGCTTTCAAAGCTCATGAAGGTTACTACAAATCTAAGGTGATATTATTTAGGTTAACCAACACCCTTTCCACCTTCCAATAAACAATGAATGAACTCTTTAACCTTGCCTAAGAAAGTTTGTACTAGTCCATTTTTATCATTCTTATCTACACAAGACATGGAAGGAACATCTTAAGCATTTGGAGCAAGTACTTTCTCTCCCAGAAGAAAATCAGTTCTATGCGAAAAATATCAAAATGCACTTTTGGCAAGGAAGAAGTTGAATACCTTAGCCATGTCGTATCCAAGGAAAGAGTCCATATGGATTTAAATAAAATCAAAGCAATCATTGAATTTCCAAGGCCAAGTAACTTATCAAAACTAAGAGGATTCCTAAGATTAACAGATTATTACAAAAGGTTTATTAAGAACTATGCTCAACCAACAACACCAGTATCTAAATTATAAAGGAAAATTTCCTTCCAATGGAGTAACCATGTGTTGTGGCCAGCAACACCCCCCCTTGTTCATTTAAGTGTTGTCCAAAATACTAAATGAATGGGGACCCTTAGTTAAATTTTTAAGAAAAAAAGCAAGAGTTCCCTTTCTTCAAAATAAGGTTACCATCATTAACTTAGAAAGGTCTTTTGAATATTTTTAACCTAAGTCTACGATAAGGGAAATATCTTTAAAACCGCGTTGCAAAAAAGATAG